>JAOVYX010018918.1:0-19323 GCA_035668315.1 Drosera spatulata
CTTAACTTTCTTAGAAGGACCTGTCATGTGTAACAGCAGGAGGATTATTAACACTAGGAGACAACATGGAGCCACACTACTGAAGATTAACATGCAATGTGACGTACTAACCATGAAGCAAGTCCCACAACGATCCATTCTCCATGTAGTCATAAAAGAGTAGATTTCCGCGGGGAGAAAGAGAATATCCATGGAGGCTGACAAGATTCCTGTGTCTAATGCTGCCAATTGTGGCGAGTTCTGTTTCAAACTCCCGCAGGTTGTGTTGGTACTGTGAGTAAAGTCGCTTAATTGCAATTGGTCGGGAATTCTTCAGGATACACTTGTAAACGGTGCTGGAGGCTCCATATCCAATGATATACTTCTCATTGAAATTTTCTGTGACTCTCATGATCTCTTCGAAGGTATGAATCGCCAAATCCATACGGAGAATCACAAGCTTTGGAGCACCTGATCATGAGATATATTGATGATGAGGACAACCAGATTCAAATCATCTCATCAAGCGAGTGAAATAAAAAGGAATAGATGCTTGCCTTGTATGGGCTTGCTTGATGCCTCACTGATCTGTTTTGCCTGATTGGATTTGCATATCGCAATGATTGCCATCAGAACAAGTGCAGCAATGCCCACTGACAAGCTCACAAGAGCTGCTTTGGAGAAAAATGCTGCAGCAGGAAAGGAAAGAACACTATTAAGAACAGCTAGCAAATTTCTTAGTAAGACTATTAAGTAAGCAGATCAGGAACAACAAAAAACTAAATTTTGCAACTATGTCGAATATTGCAGAGCATAGATACAGAACATACCCTTGGGTCGAACAACAGCAGGACCACAGATTGACCCTGACCAGTTTCCACATAACAAAGGGTTGCCAATGAAGCTGGAAAAAAGAATAGCAGATAAGTTAAATATCAAAGTCCAGATATACATGCATCAAAAGTGACCAGATTCAGCATGAAATGTAGTACCTGTCAGGAGAGAATTGCGCGAAGTTTTTGGCAACAGGGACTGCTCCAGACAAGTTGTTGTGTGAAACGTTCCTAGAAAACACGCAACAGATAAGGAACATGGTTTTAAGGTTTAACATAGGAAACAAAAACACCAAGAACTTGCTTACAGTGTGGTTAGACTGAAGCAATTTGTTAGCTGCTCAGGTAGCAGGCCTTGTAGATTGTTATTGTTCAGTATCCTACAGAATGGAGTCACTCATTATAAGACACAAATGTGGAATTCCAACAGAGAGTTCGGTGGCGAAGAATGCCAAAATTTTAAGACAGGTTACTCACAGAGATGCGAGGTTTTGCAGCAGACCAAGCTCTTGAGGAATATCACCCGAGATTTCATTAAATGACATGTCACTGCCAATGAGAAGGGACACTCAAAATGAGACCATGATTATCAGAAACCCACCAGATCAAACCATATGTTCAAGGAAAGATGCCAAACATACATGACTTGCACACTTCTAAGGTTACCAAAATCAGGTGGTATTGCTCCCACGAGATGGTTCCGACTCAAGTTCCTAAACAAAGAACAAAAGCCCAATATAAGTTCTAGTTATGAACACTGCGACGACAGACAGCATTTTTTGTACATCCTCTTACAGTTTAAGAAGGTGCTCCAGCTCGCCAATGGAAGTAGGAGCAGAACCAGTAAAATTATTACTGGAAAGATCCCTGAATGCACCATGGATAAGATTAAGTTGAAGCAAAACTTTTATATCTAGCCAAGATTCTGTGGGTTGGAAACTTACAGTGTATCAAGATTAACTATTCGTCCCAACTCCATTGGAATCTTCCCTCCAAAATTATTTGATGAAAGGTTTCTAGTAAGTGGATCAAAATTCAGTATATACAAAAGTTGAGATACACATCGGAAATTTAGATGTGAAAACAAAGCATCACTCACAGGTAGGTCAAGCTCTCAAGATCCTGCAACCCAGAAGGGATCAACCCATTCAGACGGTTGCCATGGACATTGCTGGAAACGTGAAAACCCGAAATCAATGTACTGATGAAAAACACCAAACCCGCAATCCTCATAGGTTGTATGTTATAACTTATAACAGATAAGATGCAGCGTAGATATCATACAAATGATTCAATGCAGTGCAAGAGCTGATATTCTCTGGGATAGGGCCCTCCAGGTTGTTGTTAGCCAAATTCCTGTTGCACAAATAATAAGCAAAATAAGAATTTATGCTTCAAGGGCCAATTAGGCAGAATCTTGAAGAGAAATTTCTATGAAGAACCAAGAGATGTCGGGCTTACAGTTCAAATAGCAGTTCCAGCTTCCCAAGTTCAGAAGGGATTGAGCCAGTAAGTTGGTTATCATTCAACTGCCTGCACAATGCTCATTTAGCTGTTCTCACAAGACTGTTCATACTGTGTCTCTCGACATTGAGTGATGTAGTTAATCCACTGAATAGTCCAAAAAAAAAAAATGAACTATAGAAATTGTCGTACAAGTAGCTAAGTTTTGACATATTGCCAAGCTCTGGTGGAATTGGTCCACTGAGCTTGTTCCCGTGGAGGTACCTGGAACAGGATTTAGAAGATATTGAGCGCTAGGAAACCTAACCTGACCCAAGTCAAATAGTATTGGGGTGGTGGCTTACAGTTTTCCCGTATAGGACAGGTTGCCGAATATTGGTGGAATTGGGCCTTCGAGCTCATTCTCACTCAAGTCCCTACAAGCAGGTCAAAAATATTACCAACTGCATTACCTTGATATGGTTTAAACCATCAGAACCACGATTTATACTTACAGAACAGCAACGGCTTGCATTAAACCTAGGACCTCAGGTATTTTCCCAGTAAGCCTGTTCCCTTGAAGGGACCTGCGAATGATTAGGATGAGAATATCATATCTATGCAAAGAACATGGAGAATCAAAGAATAATCCTAAGAAACCAAATTGAATGCTCAACTTGGATATAATTAAATTGCATAATTAGCAAACAGATTACTTATGACAAAAGCATAAATAAATGATGGCCCCTAGAGGGGGCGAAAATAGCAAGATCCTATTATAGACCAAAGCATCATTTAAGAGAGTAAATTAAGGTAGAAGATACGACTTACAGCGTGGCTACTTGTAAGAACCCAATGTTAAAAGGAATTTCACCAGTTATCTGATTGTACGATATATCTCTGAAAAAAGCAAGCCAGAAATTGTTAGCATTGTAATTAAGGGAAAACCCAAACAAATTCAAAGATAACCAATTACTGAGTTAAAAGCAAAGACGTACAGGATTTCAAAGCTCGTACAGTTACCAATGCTCTCGGGGATAGCCCCAGTGAGGTTGTTGCCTCTAACATCGCTGTCAAACATGGAGAGGAAATTGGAAATATGTCGAAAAAATCACAAAAAAGAGAACAAAAGCAGTATTTACAGGGTAACTAGTTGGAAATTATGGAGGGAAACTATGACCAGGCTAGAAGGCAGAAGGTCATGAAACTCTAGCTAAATGCAAATACTTCATAGTATACAAATGCAAAGAGATAGGATCACTTACAAGTACCACAATCCCGTCAGTTGGCACATATCAGGAGACAATGTTCCAGTCAATGAGTTACCACGAAGGCCTCTGCAGACATCAGAATTTAAATTGGTGAAATCTAATAAGCACGGCCACTAGGCATTAGGGAAGCAACAGAAGCATGTTCCGTAAGAAACAATAGTAGATCAAATCAACCTTATGATAAGTAGTGATCCTAGTGAAGTACTTACAGGTACTGCAAAACTTCATTCCAATAGATTAATCTCGGAATCTCCCCGATAAGTTGATTTTGAGCAAGATCGCTGGAGGGGGGAAAATTCATCATGAGAATTGCATAAACACAATGTCCCTACTATCAACAGTTAACTGGTGCAGTAATCAAGTCTAAAGAAAACAGAACAAATGGCTAGTCATGAAGAAAAAACTTACAGGGTTTTCAGATTCGGAAGTTGAGTTAATGTAGATGAAATTGGACCGGTCAGTTGGTTCTTCTTTAGATTCCTGGCTCAAAAAGGTACAATCATCTCAGTCAAACCAGCTCAAACAGACACAAGTAGCTCAAAAAACAAGATAGAGAGAACTAGAAAACCCAAGCCGAAATACCACTAACTTACAATAATTCAAGCTGCTTTAGCTTCGATATCGAAAAGGGTATGTCTCCGTGCAACAGGTTATCAGATAAATCTCTACGTTAACACAAGAAATCACACTCAGAACCTCATCAAACAAATCAAAAGCACGACAAATCCTCATTGGCAATTAAGCAAAGGGAAGGATGGGAGCATACAAGAGCACAAGAGAAGCGCAGTTGCCGATCTCATCCGGGATTTGACCACTTAACCTATTCCCTTGAAGATCTCTGCCAACAGAAACATGCGCTAAAATATCGATTTCCATGACAAGTGAAATCCATGAAGAAACCATTCGACCAATGCAATGAAGGGTCATAATCACATACATGGACTGCAAGCTACTCAAGTCCCCAATAGCCGGAGAAATTTCACCACCAAGATTCATACTCGTGAGATTCCTTCATCACCAAAAATAAAAATAAAAAAATCATCAGAGCAATAGTCACAATCTTGGAAGGCGAGTGGTTACAACGACACACAAACTTACAGCGATACAACTGATTGTGTCCCATTATCACATGATACACCTCTCCAAGAGCAATAGTCACTATTCTGCGCAGCGTCCCAATCCACAAGCAAATTGGCACCATGACCAAATGCTGACTTGATCGACATCAGAGCAGCCCCTGTCGATAGCAAAAAGCAAGACAACCAAGATTTACTATTAGCAAAGAGAAAATGATGGGATGAAAAACGGAGAGCTTGAAGAGAAATGCATGAACCAAAATTGGAAATCATAGAAAAAATGGAAAAAGAAAAGAATCAACACCACAAGAAGTTTTCCTAGCCATAACCTTTACTGGGCATGAGACACCTTTTCATGTTTCCTTTAACAGACAGAAAGGTCTCTGACCCAAAAAATTCATTAGGGCAGACCTCAAAAAAGCCTGCAAATCAAGCTTCTAAAGCAAACACTGTTGTCTTATGCCAATCTCATTTCTACCCATTTGCTCCACTACTCAACTTTGCAAGAACAACGAGAATTAAATCGATGCTAAAAACCCTAAAAATTTCCTCAGGAATTACACAAATCTACACTCAATGCCTTCAAAATCTCAGACCCCATAGATATCATTGAGAAAATTACATTGACCCACCAATCTTCCCCCATTTCTCCCTTTCACCCAACACAAACTCGAAGCAAAAACCCTTCAACAATCGGCCATCGCACCTCCTTTGAACCCTAGATTGAAGAAATGGCATTATTCTAATCATCACCTCAACAACATTGTCGCTAATTTTTAAACACCCATAAACCACTTGCAAAAAATGGCAACAATGACAACAAATGAAACCAGGTTCCCAACATTCTCTCATCCTCACCACAAGAAAAATAAGTATTAAAATGGTGAATAAACAAGTCTCATTATCCTAATCCCCACGAAACCCACAACAGCACATGACCCAAATGCCAAAACCCAACAATGAAGATGACAAAACAAGACAAGAGAACCTTCATTCGAAGCAGAATAACATGAAGAAACCAACATCATGGCCAAGCACCACCAAAGACCCCCAAACCGCTCCATTTTTTCCCTACCCATTTGCCCACAGACCCCAACACACAAAACCCAGAAGCCAAACAAACGGGTTCTCGATGAATTGAAGGAAAGCAAAGGCTTTTGTGAAGAACTACTACTAGCAAGTTGCTAGTGTGCTAGCTTGGGTGGTGGTACAGAACACATTATGGAATGAGGGGAGAGTGTGATGTGGTGGGGGGCAGAGGAGCAGCGGATTAGCGTAAACTGCAAGGTAGAGCATTAAGGGACAGTGATAGAGGACAGAGAAACGGCGGTGAAAGGACGTTGAGTTATGACGAGAGGGAATGGAAGAGGAGGAGGAGAATGGGGAGAACCGTGCAGTGTGGTGTGGTGTTGTGTTTGCAATGTGGTGAGACAAGAGGTATGCAACAAGGACTGATGAAAAAATAGTCCTAGAACGAGATGGTCCGAGTCATTGAGCTTTGATTTTATTTTTGTTTATTTGGTTCTCAGGTTCAAGTTTCTCAATCAAGAAAATAAGAACCAAGAAATGAACCTTTCCATAAGAAAGACTTCATCATCGCAATATTATTGTAAGAAACAACATTTTGTGTTGATATCATGGTGAAGCTCTGGAAACTTCGATGTATTTGAATTGCTATATGAATGATGTCATTCCTTGAAACACGTATCGCAATAATTCTAATACTCATGTTTTGATATAGCATGTGGAGAAGAGGTCTGTATATTGCCCAACTTATCCCGTTGTGACAAAAGGGACAGTATTTCGCAACAATATTAATCAATATTTTCCCTATCCATGGTCTCATCTGCTCCAAGTCCATTTGATCTTTTGGTTTTGACCAAGATATGATGCTCATCACAACCAAGACCACGGAGCATTCAAAATTCCCATTATGAAAAAAAAAAGTTTTTATTTAAATTATAATATTTATTTTGATATTTGATTTAAATTATAATTTTTTATATTTAATAATTTTTTTTACATAAAAATATCAAAATATGAATATTTTTTATTTTTTTTATTTTTTTATTTTTTTTATTGTCATTCAGTATTCAGTAGGGACAGAGGATAAAAGAAGAAACGGAGAGAGCAAAAAGAGGAAGCACCACATATCACACACTAAATCAGCCGTCACCCGTCACCCGTCACCACCGTACTCTCTCTCTCCTTCCTCTCATTGCGCCCCGTTTCCCAATGCTGTCTCGTTTCTCGACACAAAACCAAGTCCACTCTCTCCCCTTCCCCTCTCCCATCGTCGCACCATTAGACGCGTGAGGCGCGTGGTCCAATCCAAACCGTCGGATGGGACCGGCATCTGTGGTTCCGATTTGCTGTGACACGCGGGGGAGAGTGACGATGGGAGGGAGAGAGAGAGAGAGGGGTACGGTGAAGGGTTGTTGAGGGAAGAGAGAGCATGAGAGAGGCGTGGTGGTGTGAGGAGGCGTTTGAATACGGTGGACATGAAACCCAACAAGACGATATCAGTTGTTTCATTCCATTTTCGATGGACCCCTACCGGGATAAACAAATTCTTGCAGAAGAGTGTGGTGCCCTAATGTTCGCACTGCCGGGGGTTGGATCGGTTTAGCTGGGTTTAAAATTGATTTCAATTTTAATGTCGATGAGGAAATTTAGTATTTTTTTAAATCATTTATAATGTCGATGAGGAAATTTAGTATTTCTTTAACTACAATTTTGAGTAATTTTTTTTATTTAAAGTCATAAATCATCTGAAATTGTTTTTTTTTTCTAGAAATCAAAATTGTCTTTAAATTGTTTTTTTCAACAAATATCAAGCTATTCCTTTTATCCTATTTAAATTATAACGTTTTAATCCGACACGATAATTTATGAATGTGGTGAATTAATAAAAAATGATAATTTTATCCTTACGAATGTGTGAAATAAAAAAATGAGAAAAATAATTAAAAAAATGGTGGTGGGTGAATTGATATGATATGAAGTAGGGATATTTTGATAAGTTTGTATAAAAAAAATTATTAAATATATAAATACAACAATTTGAATGGGACATCTAAAAAAGCAAAAATGTTATAATTTGAATGAGACGGATGAAGTATTATAAGAGTATAATCAATACACGTTATCACTATCAAACTATAAATAGCAATAACCATTTTCTATCAGCTCAGTCAAACGAATCCTTAAAGAGATTACAAAAATTAGTTTATCGTTACAAAGATCCAGCGATGAGAATTAAATTTTTTGAATGAAATAAGTTAACAAATACTAGTAATAGTCCTTTTGTTTTAGATACTCGCCGAGCATTTGAGCGAATTTTCGAAATAAACCCTCAGTAGTCTACACTAATGCTATGTTTAGATTCACGGAATGGAGACACGAATGAAATGATTCATTCAGAAGGAATGAAGAAAATCCTGTTAGGTTGTTCCATTCCGAATTCACATTCCGTCCCAAAACCCACATTTGATTACTGTCTTTGATATAGGGGAATGTTTCATTCTGTCCGGAATGGAATGAAAAACAAATATTATTATTTTATCGTATTTAATTTGATTTAAATGTCAAAAAAACTAATTAATTAATCATATATTAAAATAATTAAAGCATAATCATCATGAAAATGAAATTTATTGAAAGCACAATTGTTCAATTAATTAAGCAAAAGAGTTAAATTAACATAAATATTAAGTTACAGGCATGATAGTAATTTTCTTTTTGAATTGTGCCTTTATAAAAATGTTCCGGTTAAATTATTAAAAGTTTTCATTCCAATCCATTCCATCCCAAAATACCAACCAAACAGACAATATAAAATTACAATATCTCATTTCATTTCATCCTTTATTTCATTCCTTCCTCAAATCATTCCATCAATCCAAACACTACCTAACTGTTTTGTTGTTTCCAATAGTGTTATGCCTCACATCAAATCATAGCAAAATTTATGTAAAACAACAAGGAGATGAAAACAATACCAAACGAATACAAAACGGAATCTTAATTTCAAAAATATATAATTGGAGCCCGAAATCTATGCGCACAACTTTCAACTGCCAAAACCCACGACGTTCTTTATTCCGCCTCATCATCTCCTTCGCACGCTCTAAAAACTGATTCTATATGAAAATTTCAAATTCTGTCTGTCAATTTCAACCGTCTAATCACGATACAACAAATTTCACCGGACAATTTCGACAACAATTTACTACGAATATGCTGCGAATTCAATTTGGTGTGAGGCGCTTTACAAATTTGCTGCGACAACAATTTCAAAAGGTACGATTTTAACTATCCATTTGATGATTTGATGAAATAACTTACTAAGATCGCTCTAACTAATGATTTCATGAATGGAGTTTCGTTCGAATCATTTCCTCACCGATTTTTTAGTGCATGCATTCAAGAAATTAATGTTTTTTTTTTTTTTAGACTCGAAAAGATATGATTAAGAATAACAGTAAACTTACAAACCCTAAAAACATGAATAGAATGTCAAATCTTGTGTGGGTGTGATATATTACTATTTATTAGGGTTTGAAACAAAAATTAACACCGTTAAATTATCAGACGCTTTGTTTAAAATTATACATACGCTCTATTTATTTTTAAACAGGTGCTCTGTTTTAAATTAAACAGGTGCTCTGTTTTAAATTAAACAGACGCTCTGTTTAAAAATGAATAGACGCTCTGTGTATTTTTAAACGGAGCACCTGTTTAAAAATAAAAAGAGCTCCAGTATAATTTTAAACAAGGACTCTCGTTAATTTTAAATGACGCTCTGTATTAAACAGATGCTCTGTTTATAAACATGACTTTATTATCAAATGTGCAACAGGAACAATGACAGGACAATACATGAGTAATTTGGGAGTCTTGGTGAAAATTCTCACATGTCCAAAAGAAGGAGTTAAAGTTACGAATCAACACAGATGGTATATCATAAAGATCCTCTTTTGGAATTTCATAAAGGCGATTTTCGAAGAAAGGGTGGCGATTGAGAATTCGAGGAAAAGCTATCTTTGCATACATCAGATTGAGGCAGGTTACAATAGAATGGAAAGATCTTTCACCTTAGGCGATCATATATTCACGATCAACGAAATGGACATGAAACTCATTTTGGAGTAGTTGATGGCAATATTGACGTGGAATAAGGCGGGTTGATGGAAACAATAAATAAGTCTGAATTCCTGGACAGACGTTTTAAGGATCGAAAAAGTGAAAGAAGAGCACAGAGGGAATTGACAACAAGGAAAATCAAAGATGCTTTGATTGAAGTTTCACAAAAAAAAAAAAAAGAAGTGTCAGATTACGAGGACATAACACGACTCCTGGTGCTCTATATGTTGAATATACTGTTTGTGAGCACGCCCAAGATTTCGTTGAACTGGAGCTAATGCAATTTTGTGGCCGACATGCAAAAAATATGAGATTACAAGTGGACGTCCTACATTTTCCAAAAATTGATTGGATCATTGGATGCTTTGATTGAAGTTTCAAAAAAAAAAAAAAAGAAAAAAAAAAGATGTGTCAGATTACGACGACATAGCACGACTCCTGGTGCTCTATATGTTGAATGCATTGTTCGTGAGCACGTCCAAGACTTCGTTGAACTGGAGCTACTGCAATTTCGTGGCCGACATGGAAAAAAATATGAGATTACAATGAGACGTCCCACTTTTTCCAAAAATTGATTGGATCATTGGATGATAACTGCTCCATTCCGAAAAAAATGAAAGATGTGCAATGCTAATCCCTGCAAGTATTTCAGGATATAAACTGATATTTTGCAATCATTCTTTCTGATGCTGTGTTTTCAATAGGCGCTCTGTATTGTAGATTAACATATAATCAATTAAGTAATCATGTTCAAATGTTTTAATTATGAGTACTGCTACCTGGAAAGGACTCAAATTAAATAGCCGCTTTGTATTTAAAACACTGACGCTCTGATGCTCTCTATTTAATACACAGGGACTGTGTTTTGTAGATTTACTTATAATCAATTAAATAATGACAGAGAGATGCGAGGAGGAGGAAAAGAAAGAACTTTCCTTATTGAGAGAAATGATAACAACTAAACTCATGTTGACGTCATTGTTGGTTTGGAAAAATTTAAAAGTCTATTTTTAAAGTAATTATTATTTAAATTTGTAAAAAAGCATGAAAAAAATGGCAAAAATTTCGAATTGGAGAAATTGCAACGGAAGGATGCAGAGGATGCGATGACTTTGTAAGGAGTAAAGATATGAATTTTTGGATTCTATTAATAGGCGCTCTGGGTTCTATCCAGAAAAAGAGTATGGTCATTCCAACAATTAACATCTTTTTTTTTATTCAGTTGATACTCCTGGAAGAAAAATACGAGGAGAAATCTCACGAACTAAAAGTGGTTGAAGAAAAGCTAATTTAGTAAAAAGAATAAATGAAAAACTGTTGTTCTGTTTTTTAATCAATGTCTTTTGAATTCAGAACTAAAGCACTAATCACTTTTATAAATGTCAGATCAAAGCATTTGAAGCAAACAATGAGAAAACAAAACTTGAATTGTCAAAGGCGCTGCAAAAGGTAAAAAGAACACATCGTTTCTGAAGACGCTCTGTGTTTTTTAATTGGCCCCCTGTTCATACTATTGCTTAAGGCGCTCTGTGTTTTTTAATTGGCGCTCTGTTCATATTATTTCTTAAGGCGCTCTGTGTTTTTTAATAGGCATTTTGTTTTATAGCAATAATTTCCGTGGTTCATTCAAAGATTCTAAAAAAGGGTTTTTTGCTTCCATTAGGTCAATAGCTTGAAAGGTGATTTAACCTCAATAAGATCCGAACTTGAAACATTACGACTTACAAAGATGAGTCAAGTGGGGATGCAAGGAGACGATCCGGTCAACAGTGCAGCAAAAGATAATTTATAACTGAAAAATAAAATCGAAGAAGTGGTTCAAGGGAATGAAAACTTGAAGTTGTTGATGTCGAAAGAAGCCAAAGTGAAGCAACTGCTGCGGGGAGAACTAAGAAAATCTGGAGAATTGATAATGAAGGCCAGAGTGGAATAGGAGAGGTTACATGCAATCATCTTTGTAAAAGAGGATGAAAAAATAAAACTGTTGGAAGAACTTCAAAAGGAAAGGAATATTGCAACAGAATACAAGCAGTTGTTGGAGAGCATGCAGAGAACAATACAAACAAAAGAACAAGAACAGCAGGATCATTATCAAATCAGTGATGATGATGAACTGTTAAAAAATGAATCTGAACAACAAGCCCTAGCTGAGGAAGAGAACAAAAAGAAAAAATTCAGACGTATATCAACGTCGATGATCTAACGTATCAAAGACTAGGGTCCGAGATTGTAATATCCCAAAGAAATGCTTAAATGGTTTAACAGTACTACCTATACTAACAAGGTGCACTTTTCTTTTTGGTAGCCCATCACTTTAGAACTCCGCAGTTAAGCGTGTTTAACGTGGAGCAATGCTGGGATGGGTGACCTCCTGGGAAGTTTCCCAGGGCATGCGCAAGTGAGGCTAAAGCGCACTGAAAGGACTAGTGTTGGTTTGTGGGGTCAGTTGTCAGCCTGGAGAGCGGTTCCTGCTGACGACACGGTAGCAAGGATTTGACCGGGATGTTATAGTATGGTATCAGAACAACCCTGCGACTGCGTGCTGGACCTGTGGACAAGAGGTTCAGGTCAGCCACCTAGCGGGGAAAGGTTCTGGGGGTGTGTATCACCCTTGAAAGGGCGTTGCGTTCTTTAAGTGGAGGTGTATGTAATACCCCAAAGAAATGCTTAAATGGTTTGATAGTACTACTTATACTAACAAGGTGCACCTTTCCTTTTCGATAGCCCATCACTTTAGAACTCCGTAGTTAAGCGTGCTTAACGTGGAGCAATGCTGGGATGGATGACCTCTTGGGAAGTTTCCCAGGACGTACGCGAGTGAGGCCAAAGCGCACTGAAAGGACTAGTGTTGGTCTGTGGGACCAATTGTCAGCCTGACGAGCGGTTCCTGCTGACGACCCGGTAGCAAGGATTTGGCCAGGGCGTTACAGAGATCAAAGAAAAAGATGAGCAACTTTGAATATGATGATTCGAATCGGAGCAAGAGTACAGGGGATGTTGAGAGCTACCTGACGGACGAAGTAAGGATCAAATGAGCAATGATGAAGAACTAACCCTCCACGTCTACGTAACCATTTGAATTAATGATAATATTGTTGTGAATTTCATTTAGTTTCCTTTTTTTTGCATATTAAATAATTCTATTCTGTATTTACATCATGAAATCATATATTTTGCAAAACAGAGCACCTATTTGAACAAAACAGAGAGTCTGTTATATTGTTTTTATTTTTGTTAAGAAATATAAAATAGATATTAAACTAACTAAGCGATTATCATTTCAATAACATCATTTGTATAACACATGATGGGATTAGAGGTGATGCATACGTTGATTGTGACAACGTCAATCATATTGCAAAAGACGGATGATTGTCCAATAGTACAATGAACGCTTATGTAACATTGATGTTACAAAAAGTAAAATGTAAAGAACAAATTATGATCTACACTATAGATTGTTGGATAAGTTATTTAATGTTATAAATATTAGATTACATTTCTACTTCGATATGACATAACTCATTTCTTCTATTATATTTAATACAGTATTTTGTTACACGACAAAATATAGAGGCAGCATGACAATGGATAAAGGACAAGATGATTGAACAAAGGACACAACGTTGGCACCTGTTCGCGATGAACTCAACTGGAGGATCACCAAAGGATTCAACACCTTTTCATTGGACTCTGTTACCATTCGACAGTGAGAATAATAGTTTGGTTTATCACAATTCGAAGACAACAAAAACATCGTATGCGAGAGATGCTCAAATAATAGTAAGAACAGATATGTTCAATTATTTATTTTTTAAAATTTTTTTAAAAAAGAAAGATATTAATAATAATTTCAACATGATGTAGGTAGATTATGTGTACGGTTAGCTACAACCGATAGAACCCGGAACTCAAATAAATCAGAACCCTAAAGTGATTATCAACAAAAATACGCCTTTACAGCAAAATATGGATTGTATTGTCCACGTCTACCATTGGATTAAATTGATAGCAAACACTAGAAGAAATCCAGATGTTCAGAGCAAAGATGCTATCGACGTTGATAGACGGATACCAGTTAAAAATAATGTGACAGGTTTTGCATCTTATTGTGCTACTTGATGTTTTGCGAATGATTTGATTTATATATTGCCCAATTCAATGAAACATATGAGATCGATTGTCCTTATGTGCCTTATTTTGTGTTTTCTTTTCTGATTTTTATATCCTTCGAAGGAGCTCTGTATCAAATACAGAAGGCGCTCGGTGTTTTGAACCGTCGCTTTGTATTTTGTACTGGCGTTTTGTCGCTCTGTATTATATATTGTCGCTCTATCCCTCTATCACAGTTATAATAGGTGCTCTTTTTTGTTAAAAGTTTGACACAAATATGAAAATACACAACACTCGGTTTTAAATACAGAGCGCCCCTAACAAAAACATAAAAAAAGACAATATTAAATTGATTAACAAAAATAATATACAATTCATGGTTAAGAACTTACAAAAATTAAAAAATAAATATATGTATCCATCATGATATAGCCTCACGACAAATTATCCGGTTATGATAGTCAAATTTGTGGCACCTTTAACTCTTCAAAGCCCTTCTCACCTCGTCACTGGATAAAATATGACGTTTTTTTGACCTTTCAGGTAATCGTCCCGCTGATGGTGGAAGACTTTCAACAGTTACCTCAGATGCAATTTGATCGACTAAAGAAGACGAAATAGGATATATGAGTAACTCATAACTTCTTCGGTAATTTTCCTTCAAAAAATAAGGACCGATCAAGTCTTTTAATGGCAAAGAATACTTTTCAATAACACATGCAGAATGAAGGCATGGAAAACCATTGGCCTGCCACATTCGACACGAGCAAGTCCTTTCTCTGATGTTTATCGAAGCTGTTGGGCCTGCAATTATCTTAAAAATCATCACGGAAGATTTATTCATTGAGAAAGTACAAGACTTCTTGAATAATTGATTCAAAGTGTGTGACATACTAGGGCATAACAAGTCATTCTATTCATCCGCTTTTTTCCGATGATTGTTAAACCACTCCATTAATTTGATGCAAATATGATCCACCATCTGAGTGATAGGAAGCTCCCTTGCGCCCAAAAGCCAAGCATTAAAAGACTCAATATCATTAGTCGTCATCTCCCCATATCGACAACCGATTGAAAAACTTATCGTCAATCTATTATAAGACATCAAAGAATATAAGAACTCTGATGCTAACTTTCCTCCTTTCTTTTGAAACGCAACAAGAGAATGATAAAAACCATTGATCGTTTGTGCTTTCGCACATGTGTCAAAGAGACCAACAATATCATGCTTGTAAGTTGCTGGCATATTTGTTCCTCGGTATCTTGCTTTCAGATTATCTTTGAGGTGACGGAGACAATAACAGAGTGGATGATCAGGGAAAACTTTTGAAAATGCTTGCAAAAGCCCAAAAATTAAGATCACAGACAAAATTAATCTTTCGATCAACTGTAATTAATTGTCGTAGCTCCATAAGAAACTAACGCCAACTAACGTACGCCTCCTTATCAACAATAGCAAAACCCAAAGGAAAAAATCCTGTGAAAAAAAAATAAAGTAAAAAAGTGAATCCATATAAGCAATATATATAGAGCGTCTGGTATAGAACACAGAGCGTCTGGTATATGTGTTAAAAAAAATAAACGCTTTGTATAACAAAAATAAAACATGTATTAAAATGAATACCCCTATTAGCATCATTTCATGTTGCAGCTACTATGATTCCGCTGAAATCGCCCTTTGAGAATGTGCCTTCAAGGAATAGCAACGGCCTACAATGATTAAATCCTACAATGGAAGCATGGAATGCAACAAAAAGCCTCGAAAAACGTTTAGTACCATCTGCCAACTCTAAGGTAATCCGACTTCCAGGATTACTAACCTGCAGAGCTTCAACATATGACTTTAGTTTCGCAAAGGACTCAGTGCAATCTCCACCAACCATCATCTTCGCCTTTTGAAAGGCATTCCACGATTTCTTATATGATAAATCCAGCCCATAATTCGATTGAAAATGATTACAGACCTGGTTACTATCAAGATGAGGATCATGACGTACCATGTCAGAAACAGCATGTGCAAGCCATTTGAACTTAATACCCTTAATCGATGGATCGAAAAAAAAAAAAGCTATCAATATGTATGAGTATTATTCATCTTTCTGATGTAAAAGAATTCATTATAAGAACACAACGAAACCATAACAAACCATTCACAGCCATCCTCTTTCAAGAAAAAAAAATTGCATGAACCCACCCCTTCTCATTCCTCTTCAAGGTATATTTAAATCCGACCTCAATCGCATATAACGCAAGACATTTCCTAAACTGCTCAACACCACTAGGGAAAGTCTGCCCAACATGCTGAATAAAACTAGACCAATGCGATGAACACAGAGATGGTTGCACATTGGTCGAAGGACCGCCTTCCAAAACAAGCAATGATTCAGCAATAACACTTTCACCAAAATTATGAACATACCATCTTGCTCAATAAAAACATCAGACACTAACGAATATGAGCCTACAAAGGAAGTTTTGTCACGGCGCTCTATTTCCAATAACTGACGCTCTGTCCCACATAATTGACGCTCTATTTACAACAACTGACATTCTGTCCTACACAACTAACGCTCCGTTTAACTTGCACAATCCGAAAACTAATTGCACGATCCAAAACGTTTTTGATTGCTTCTACATTCAATAATAACATTAACAGAACGCAAAGCAAAGCAACTCAAGACCTCAAACATTGTTATGAAATCCTCTTAATCTCTAAGCACACAACGATCGTGATCCGGAATCGAATAAAAAAAGTTCAATTCAATGTCTCCATAAATCTGAAACCGATCTCGTATCTTTTAAACAAATTGATTAAAACCTCCATCTCGATCACATACAAAAGAATAGGAAACCAAAACGAACCTGCATATCAAAATCAATTTGTTATCCATGACCAGAACTAGATCTGCTGACAATCCAAAATGAAACTACTTTGATTGATTTCGTTGATGCGAAATCCAATTATCTGATGCGAAATCCAAAGAATTCGATGATGTAAAAGAATTTGCAATCGCACAATGAAAAACAGAAAAGGACTGCGAAATCAGTAATGAGACGGCTTGAATCAGTTTTTGGGAAATTTTTAAAATTGTATGTTTTGAGGAATAAGATTCCGTGTGGTTATTTTTGAAATTAATTTTTCAAAACTGTAGTTTTGAGTAATTTTTTGCAAATCATAACTTCTTATGTTTTTTATGGACCATTCGATCTGAATCAAAATTTATCTTGACATATCCCAATTGATGAAGTACATTAAATGCATTTTTTCTACCCAACAATTATACATGTCTTTCCTCCTCCAAACTAGAACTGGAATGTGAAAAAACAGAAACAATTTCATCTCTGATAAATTCAAGTTTAATAGGTAGCGTGTAAAAGTGCCAGAATAATAAACAAGGTCACGTACCAAGTCAAGTGTTGTAAAAAGAAGGGCAACAATAATCTACTGCTGCATCATAGACATAATAAACATATAGCCAGCATCGTCGAGTTTCTGACACTTGGCCGTTCGCTTGACGAACTAGTCATCCCTCCCTTTAACGTGACTCCTCTTCTCCCCTTATCGGTCCCCTCATCGCGCGCGTGACACTCACGTACTATGTACAGCGCGTGGCTGCGATCATTATCGTATTCATCCTTTCCAGCCCGAATCGAAAAATGTATCCCCAGTCACATGCATCTGTTGCTTTAGAAATGAATTGAAATTGAGCCTTTTGGATCAAATGTGATTGCACTGTTCTTTCTACTTATTTAAAGTGAAAGCATCGTAATCCGACTGATCCGATGGGTCGAATCGATTGAATCATGAAACGATGACGATGTAATCAATCCAATTTAAAAATTGATCAAATTCGATAAAAATTTGATAAAAAATTAGGGTTAATCCGACTGATTGAACCAGTTCAAAAAAATAAATATTTAAAAAAATTGAAAAATATATATATTCTTCTAATGAATAGAACTAACACATTTATTAGGTAATTTAAAAAAAAATATGCATAAGATATGTAAGTATGTATCTTTATTAAATATAAATCAAATAATAAATATATATTTAAATTTAAAAATATTATAAAACGGTTCAATCATCAATTCAACTGATCGAATCAATGAGGCAGTGATCCGAATACCTTACCGGGTCTAATAACTAGTATGAGTGAAAGAGATGTGCACCATGGTGTTACGATAATGGCTGTAATTGAAACGTCATAGATAAATGATCTAATCAAAATATGATAATTGAATCCCAATCTCTTTTTAACAACTGTATGGTTGCATCTTTATTCATTGTCTTTTTAAAAATGAATATTTTTTTTAATTTTAAAGTTCAAAGATATGATGATTTTCTTTTTCAAAATTATAAGGACTATAACCTATATTAACTATTGTTATTGCAATTCCCACGATCACATTTACATTTATAATCTTATTTACACTTTGGGTATCAAGACCCATATTCATGGAATTGTTTTTTGAGAGCCTAATAAAAAAAGAAAACAATATAATATGATCTATTATAATTTTATAAAAAATAATATATATATATATATATATATATGTATATGTAATAGATTAAAATAATATTATTATATTTATGTAGTTAATTTATTTGATAAAATAAAAATTTGATTTGATTTGTTATCCCAGAGAACGAAGCATGGGAATGATGTGTCGTTTTCAGATCCTCGGAATTCTCGAGGCACTAAAGTTGACAGCGACCATGTCTCCAAGGAGGCACTTTGGATCTTTGGATCCGTGCATCTACGAATCAACTCTATAATAAAAAATTCGACTCCAGTCACTCAAGATTAAGAACAGATTCCTAATCTTTTTGAAACTTTTTTTTTTTCATTAATATAATAATTAATGATATTATCAATCAACGAACTGCTAATTGAAAAAAGAGGGAAGAGAACTTGGTTTTTAATGAGAGCCTTCCTCTCTGAGGATGACTAAGATGCCGAGATTAGCTTTTCTTTTTTTCAATTGGGCTTTTCTCAACGAGGAGCGGCGTAGGCCCAAATAAAAAATTCGAATCGATAATTATAGGTTTAATAATATTATTTTTATTTTATTTAAATTATATCGATTTGATTTGATACGATAATTTATATATATATATATATTGAATTAATAAAAATGATAATTTTATCCTTATGAATATGTGAGATAAATGAGTGAGGCAAAGAAAAAAAAATGATGATGGATGGGTTGATATGATATACAATAAAATAGTTTGATATTTTATATGAAAAAAATTAATAAAAAAAAAGTTATAATTTAAATAAAAAGATAAAAAAAAAGTTCAATTTAAATGGGATGAAATGAATATATATCTAACATTGTAAATGATGCCCCATGAACCAAAAACCGTAGGCAAAATCATCACTACAAAAATCCTCGTCACAGGCGACTAAATTTTTTAGTCGCTAAATGGGGAATTTTAGTCGCAAAATCAAAAAG
>JAOVYX010018919.1:0-19318 GCA_035668315.1 Drosera spatulata
TATACTGAGGATGGTGAGTGTTTGAAGATTCTTCTGTTAAGATTCCACATTGCATTTGTTAGCATGGATGCAAAGACAAGTGCTAAAAATATGACTTGTTCTTGGTCTAATACTGAAATTGCACTCTACGGGGAAAAATATGAAGATGTAGAAGTACTTGAGGTTAATGTTAGATATACTTGGGCTGACATAGTAACCTATTTCTTAAGTCATGATATACTACTATCAGAAATAAACCTTGTTTTCTAGGTATACAGAATTAGAGACTTGTTAGGAACATGCTAGAAAAGTTTTGAATTCACAGTTAATAGATGTTTATGAGACTGCCAATTTTGTCCACATATTTGTGTCTGGGTTTTCCAGCTGTTATTCCGGCTTAATTCTATGTTTCACAGCCGTATAGTTAAAAGTTCTATGCCTTGTCTACCATATTGATTTCTTTCGAAAACATGTTCAAAGGACTGTATTCCATATTTGTAATGCAATTCATACATCAAACGAATTTCAAAGTAATATATTTCTCCTCTTACCTTGATGTGTATGTCTGATGCTGCTATTGCCTTGCTGTTGGTGTGATGCTAGGTTACCATTTTGATTCGAAAGCAATGAACTGGCAACATTAGACTGCATTTGGCTGCTACTTTGTTCAGGAACTGAATCCAATATGCCAAGTCGTGTTGCTAGACCGGCATTTCCGCTTGTCATCTCATGCATGGAAGTCATTGACGGAGTGTACACTTCAGCAGGCGCCAAAATGGTCCCTTCGGAAGAAGTCGAACTCAGTATGTTTTGCTTATTTGTTGAATTAGAGACTTGGCTCGATATCACTATCTTGTTCTCAATATCAGGTGACGCAGATGGAGCTGTCATCAATGAGAGGAGGTGAGACCATGAGCTGTTCCAGTACCCTTCGACAACCGTTGCCTTAAAATCAGCTTCTCCGGTGTTACTTATACTGCCATTCATATAATTGCTGGAGGCACTCTGGAAGCTGGTACCCGAGTCAAGATACCCAACACCACCAACATTATCGGCTGTCATGCTATGGTTCTGCATCTCTTGTGAGTACCCTGCTCCATATCCTAGTAGTTCTTCCCAATTTGCATGCTCAATGGGGATCCCATCGATCCAGGACCCACCTAGGAGGGCTTCTCTCTGTGGAAGCGAGAGCCCATTTTGCATATTCATTATCGTTTGCATGCAAATTTCTGAAAGTTTTATTCGTCTTCAATTAAAGCTGCTGATTCAAAATGCACTATTTGTTAGTTCCATGGAAATTAAAGATGACTAAGAAACCATAACACAAACTATATATACACACTGCAGAATTACAGTAAAGTAGCCTAGAATTTCTCGATATTCAAGTCTATGCAAATGGTAAAGCTCTAATTTCCCGTCATAGACATAGACAGGGTCTCAGGGAGAACGAAGTGTACGAGGTCTTATCCTGTTAAGTTAGAGAGGCTCAATTCTCAATGTATAACAAAGCCATGAAAATGTTTTACCTGCCACATTTCTGCACAATTCCCTTCCCTTTTTTGGCACTCAAGACACCAACTTCAACCCTGAATTCCTCCCTCGAAACAAAAACCTGTGATATCGCCATTCCCAATCGTCAATCCGCCCTCTTTTAGATCCAAAACCACTCTAACACCTCGGCGATCTGCGAATCGCGATCACTCTACAAGAAACTCACAAATTCACCTTAGATTCAGAACCACCACCCCACAAGAACTGAGCCAAGATCTCAGCCCAAGCTCCTCAGGGGTCTTGTCATGAAATGATGAAATGAAAAATTAATCACTCTCTGACTCAGATCTGATCTCCACTTTGTAAAAAAAAGCACAGAACAAAGAGCCTAATTGGGAAAGGTAGAGAGAGAGAACACCAGAAAGAATAAAACATGAACTTGGTGCACTGAATCAGAGCTAATTGGGGAAGAACACAACTAAGCTGATTAGAATTGGAATCCTCTCAAATTAATCAAATGGGTACACAACTTCGATGAAGAAAAAGGGGAGAAGTTTGTGGTTTCCAACATCTGTTTAATTAACATACCCCTTTAATGGGTAGATCACCAGAATTAATTTAACCAGATTATGATCCTCCCATTAAGAAGAAAAGAAAAATTAAATTCTGGGTTTTTGGGTTTGTGTACAGTGAATTTCAGACAAATATGGTGAGTGATTTATTGCTTCTTCATCACCCCCTTATTGATTAAATTGAAAAACTGCAGATTTGGGAGAAGAAAAAAAAGGTAAAGATGAACTGAATTCACAACCTGCCCAAATTTGATTCATGGTGATAAACGTATTTTGCATGATGATTATAATTTTTTCCGTCTAAAAAAAGAAATTAGAAAAAGATGAGGATGGACGTGATTAGGTGGTGAGCAGCTCACCGAATTGGATTCGGGTAGGTGGCGCCCCACGGGCGGTGGCCGGAAACCAAGTCAATGCCGGAAACTGGGTGTTTTCCGGCGAGATCAAGAGAGAGAGTGAAGAAGAAGAAGAAGAAGAGAGAGAAAGTGAAGGAGGAAGCGTATTGTTGTTGTGTGGAAAATTAAATGAGAGAGGAGAGTCTGAAAAAAGAAGAAACAGAAGCTGGTACTCTTCTTCATCATCTACTTTATATGGGGGAAATTAAAACAAGAAACAGATTTCATGAGTTTTCCTGTTTTAATTTCTAACTAGTTAGCCGTACAGTATATGAACTAATAACATCGAGATCAAAGACCTCGTGGTATTGATTTTATCTTGTTGGAAAGAATTGGGGTTCTGTATAGATGAAAATCGAGTGATTTTAATGCAGTGTTTTTTTTAAAAAAAATGATAAATTCTAAAACTTTTTTTTTTGAAAATTTATTAGCTGCAATTTTGATTGAGGAGTTTGGTTTTAAGAAAAAGAAATTTTAATGAATAAAATTTTAAAAGATAAATAAATCGAATCAAATTGAATTGAGTTAAATATGGATAATTTTGAATTGGATAATATAACTGTTTATAACGGTCTTCTTGACTTTCTACTTTTCTTTATCTCTTGCTTTTGCACTTTCGATGATTTTGGGTCCACACACTAGTAGGAGAGGTAGCATGATGCATCTCAATAGAAGGGGAGTTCTTTCACGGAACCAATGCGTGGTTTCCTCAAGAAAAATGTGTTAGGCTTCTGTTTCATCTTTCTTTTTAGTTGCAGTTTTTCTATTGGTTATTTTTTGAATGTTCTTGTGGTGAAAGACTTGTATATGTGTTTTATACGTTAATTTGTCAAAAAAAAAAAATTACGAGTTTGAGTTTTTGTCGTGAATATTAGTTCATTTTTTTTGTTTAAGGAAAATGGGAACCATTAGTCGGATATTTTTCGAGTTATACTTGAAAGTGACGCGAAGGTTTCGAAACAAAAAAGTGCTCTAGATTATGCGGCACATCGATTCCCTTGAACTTGATTTTAAAATGTTTATTTTGAGATAAGTGTACGAAATAATAAATTTCAATAAATGGGATCTTTTAGTTTTAAATTGGATAATGTAACGACTTTTTCATTTCTCTTTTCCCTGCCTTGCCTCTGTCTAAAGCGTTTGGTCTACGGTAGGAGAGGTAGCGTGATGCATCCATGTAAATTATAATGAGAAAGTTCCTTCACGGCAACCTTGTGACTTATGTAAAGATTCCGTCCTTTGTTTTGAGTTTTTTTTTTTTCAGTGTTAGGTGTATCATTTGTATCATTTCATCTATTATTTAAGACAATTTATGCCATATGGTAACATTAAGGTGTTTTTGATGCATTGAATTATATCAGGATAGGATAACTAATCCAGCTAACCTCATATTTGATATTAAAAAAAAAAAAAAGATTCTTGGATTCCTAATCCCATAAATCAGGATAAAACCTCTAATCCCGACCCTCATTTATAATCTCATTTCCCTTGTGTTATTGTTAATTCCATCACCCGAGATAAGAATTTTAGATGGATTCAAATTTCATATATCAACATAATTATCTCATCGTCAACCCGCTGATCATTGCTGTAATGATCGAAAAATTTAAATTGCAACCACGCATTAGGACAAGATTTCTGATTTTGATAACGATACATGTTAATATATTAATTGTATATTAATGTGTGATGCGTATTTTTGTCTTGTGCTCTGTGTTATGTTGTGTTGTGTTATGTTATATTTGTATTTTCGTATTATTGTATGATTGTGTGGTACCACTTGTAGCTTATCACAGTTTATGGTAACCTAACCCTGATAGTCCAAATGCTACGTTTTGGGTAGGTTTTTTTTCGTTTACCCCGCACGTTATATGAATGCGATAAAGACAAGTGTTAGGTTTACAAGACTTGACACACGATAATGAGCAAAAGGTTATGGTTAATACAGGTATATAATTTAATTAACTGATATAATGTTAAAGATGAACATGCAAAATAAGAATGAATTCATGAAAGATGAGGTTAAACTCCGAGTTTGTTAATCCTATTGAGTTGTTACACTGTGATTTAGGGAAGATGTCAGTTTAAATTATACAGGGATGAATAGTAGCGACTAATTATTTTATACGCGTAGATAACCCTGTGAGGTTGTCAGGTTGTAGGGTATCTCACTGTAGTAGACTTTTGGGCGTCATTATAAGTTGATCCTCTATTTCGAGTGACCCTGAACTTTAAGTTTCTAGAAGAAGCTATGGATTTACATGTTTAGCTAAGGTCACAGTGTTAACAGTGTATTTGTGATCTGTCATGAATGTTAATTATATGACTGATTTTGTTGTGGTTTCAGGACAGATTGTTCTCTCTTCTTTTCTTTTTGTGCTTTCCCTGAAAATGGGGTCGGCACGTTACTGAGCTCGTATATCTTACGACGTTGTTTTTCTTCTGTTTCTTGATTCTTATCTTTTCAGGTGCAAGACTTGAGGAATGATTTTGATTAAGTTATGATCCTGTTTGTAATATTAATGTTTGGGATAATATTTCTAAGTTTCTGTTGTTTTAATATGTAATAAATAAGTAAACTTGTGAATCTAGTTTGATAATACTTTAAGTGTATTTCTATTTGGATTTATTCTAAATCGAGTTAAGATGAATTGCCTGGATATGGTTTGTGGGACCCTAGCGACAGTAATGCCATGAGGGTTTTCTAAAAAGAACTTGAAAATCGTGACGTTACAAATTATTTTCAACTCCCTGATGAAGTTACAACTTACATTTTAGTATCTAATTTTTTTTATGGCACATTTAGATACTCAATTAAAGTTTGTTTTATAATTTAGTACCCAATGACTTAAAATACCCATTTTATCCGTATTTTAACTAAATCACACTCCAATTTAATCTAATCTAACACGTACATCTAACTCAACCTAAACCTAACTATTCCACTCTTCTCCTCACTCGCCTCATGTGCCACCATAGTGACCGCAACAATGAGATACAACTCCATCAATGTACAATAGTGAGAAGGAAACCTAGTCCTTCGCGGCGTGATGTAAGCATATATCGACATGGTGACCGCGGTTGCGAACCTAATCGACAATTCTCTGTAATGTCTTAATTTTTCATAACATATTAATACATAATAATACAAATGACATCACTGTCGTTAAATCCTAACATCCCAGCTAAGCAAAAATTACTTAATCGATTTAGGTATAAAAATAAATAAAATCCACTTAAACATAACCAGTAATATTATCAAATACGGTGAAAACTTCTCATTTATTACATATTTTACTTAGTTCATAAATCATAATACAGTACGTACACATTAGCACCATAACCTATATTGCACCTGTCCGTCGTCTCTAACTTCTGAAAACACAAAGAAGAGAAAAATATAGAAAAATAATAACCGTGAGTCATACGAGCTCATTAACGTATCGACCTCTTTAGCAAGGATTATACAAGAAAAGAAGATAAAAAAAAAAAAAAAAAAAAACCACTTAGGTCCTTTGTTCTAACATGCTGAAACTTATCGAATCCAACATTCACAATTATCATCTTAAAAACACAATAAGAATAGACAATATATACCCTCAATGTTATAACTATACCCTTGGCGAGATTTAGTCAATTTCAACTTATCAAGTTTTATTCAACTTTAATAAAAGGGACATCCGCGAAAGGGATCAGTCAAACTGGAGTTCAAGGTCTCCTGCAATGAGTTTTCCTCATATCAAAATGACCTCACAAGGTCGATGAAAGAATGCCACCACCAAGTCACTGTATAACACATACGACAGATACAACGCTTTTTGTGTTTTGTACCATGAAGTTATCTCACCAATTATGGATTTACAGTCCTTTCACCCACTCATCCTCTTTATACCAACAATCAAGACATAGCACAAACACACATATCATCTTATCACGGCATACAACAGTTGCAATCAGTATTTTACATCAACCACACTTAGCGACTACGTCAATAGATTCCACTGTATATTATTATACTCACGGTACAATAATACATATCGCCACACACAATAAATTTAAATGTTACCTTTTTATTACAACTTCCTCATACACACGCTCAACTTGTCCTTTATGTCTCAACGAGCGACGTCTCCATCTCATATAACATGATAGGATTCATATATTAATACATTTGCTTATGAATGTTTGTTCGTACTTCGTGAAAAACTATCATATTAATATTATGAGGTGATGCTGAGATTTGTAAAAACCTTTGATATTTATTTTGATTGTCCATGATAATGATTTTATATATTGAATATCATTAGAGATATTTGTGAATATTTAGAATTATTTTGGGGTCAAAACGATTATTTTTTGTCCAAAAGATTCTAAGACGACATCCCGACCTTTTGGGACGGATATCCCGATCACTAAAACGAGCGTTCCGCCCTTTGAAATGAGCTTTCTGACCTCTAGAACGAGTATCCTAGATTCGGTCCAACTTGATCTTTTGACGTATTTAAATCTATAACTTCTTATATACAATTTCAAAAATTATTCCGTAAAATTTTACTTAAACTACACCGTAACGTCACGACATTTAGATAACTTATAAACACGTGATGTCACTACCGTTACAGATAGGAGTCCATAACAAGACAAATTCACAACAGGGTTTGCATAAGAGAATATAAGAGAAAGCAATTATAAATACAGCTCATCACGCATAACTCAGTTCACAGTTATGTTTCCTATATAGGTTATGTAACGCCCCCGACTTTCCATGCCGGAAGACACGTGACCTTTATGCCGTCACGGACCCGGTCCGTGACAAGGCTAAATAAACCGAATGGGTTTTAGGGGTATAGAAGTCAAGGACACTATAAACAGTAGCCAAATTCATAGCTTACAATCCCGAATACCTGTTTAGTTACAACATTAAAGCGGAAGCTATGCAGATCGTTTAATACATTTAAACAATATAGTTATCTGATCTGCCACAATATCCGAAATACATGGTTTCGTCTATAATCATGCAACCTCACACTAAGAGTCTTCAGGTGCTGTTGGGGGCATGCCTGCAATTGAAAATATAACCGTGAGCTAATGAAACTCAGCAACCTCAGATGTATCAATCCCAATTACAGGAAACTTCCGCTAACGGCTATGCCAACCGCCGAAAGTCCCTAAAACATTTTTATATATATAGGAAAATATGGGCGCCATATCAACCAGCATCGTTTTACATTGCTTAATATAACTTTGTATCGTTTTTAAGAGTCAGTTCTTTCTTTTGCATTTAATTAGGGTTCATGACTCGACTCAGAAGCGACAACTCCAGGGATATGACTGACTCGGAGTACAGAGATCAGATAAAGTGTCAATCGTCAGCCGGGATACCCAATAGATTCTGATTCCGCACCTGTCTACTCTGTGCGTCGCCTTGCACCTCTTGTGAGCATTCAATGAAGTATCGTTTGCCTACATTGAGATAATTTGGGCCTCCCTGCAGAGAGTAACCCGTGTCCCGCCACAACGACGTAGAAGCCGCTGCATGCATGCAAAGAGGATGGGGAATGCCCATCGCTCCCTAGTTAGTTCTCACCCGTGACGTTGACTCAAAGGATAATACAGGAGTGCAATGACTCAAACCTAAGCCACCAAGGCTAGTCAAGGAAAACAGATGATCGCAAATGGATCGAAGAAAAGACACCATGTTCGACCTTCTCAATAATTTCAAGGAAAATGACCAACGACCCAACGGATCCACAAGGGATGTCAATGCCGTCCTTATCAGTTCAAGGAGGCAATATTTCTTATTCGTTTGTTTTTCATTAGTTCACATGGATAGTGTAACTATGCTCTACATCTCCCGTTTTCTTTTTATTAATCATTTAGCGGTCGTTTTTATTTTTTTCCTGTGAGGATATATACATTATAAGGGTGCATTCTAATTCATTTCAACCTCAAATATCCCACCACATGTCAAACATGATCGTATATGCACATTTGACATTATATTTCCATGCGTATGTGTTATATATCTCAAATACACATTTAGGTTTAAGGTTCGAGGCACGAAAGCATCATTTTCTTGACCAGAAAGTCGTCGCGGGCGTGATCGGATCCTTCATTTGACATCAAAATGCATACAAACCATTCCTCACACATTAAACTCATCAAAATGCATCCCAAAACTCGCACGGATGCAAAGGACGCGTGTGATCGAATAAAAGAGACGTTTCGGACGAGTGAGGTTACCTCGAACACATTTGATTCTTAATACACACGATCACACGAATGGATCCGTTGATGTCTTCTAATCGGACAGTTAACGCTGACCCTACCCTCGGCCTGCTGCTGTCCTTCGTCGTGTGGCGTCGGTGACGATCGTGAAGATGGTATGGTGATAAAGTGATGAAGTAGTCAGGAGATGAAGACGATGACGATGGTGAGATTGATGGCCGAAGTTTGATGTTGTAGTTGATGGCGCAGGGGCTGTGACGATGGTGGGAGTGGTGAGTGTGAGTGGAAGTAGGAGAAGTGGAGTGGGAGTGGAGGTGGGAGTGGAAGTTTAGGTGGGTGTGGGGATTATCCCACGTTTCGTCCCACGAAACGTCTCGTTCAGTTCATTATTCACCCAAATTTCGTAATATTAATCCATGAAAAATCTATTTGCATCAATAGATTTATCCCATATACGGAAATATGACTTCCCGAGTCATAATCCATTGTTTATAGAATTAAATCAATAATCTTTACGCGCAACGTTTATAACGTTACAACATTGTAACGTTATTCGTTCGTAACGTTTATTGGCGTGTTCAACTAATCATCCCTAAATATTCCATCATCATATTTGATTTAATAATCAAATATTTTCATAGATTTAAATATATAACTTTTAAGCACGATTTATTTTAAAATCGTAGTGTTATATATTCGTTTCTAAGTTTCCAAAATTCTCGAGTATTACAGGTTATAATGCAATCCTCGATACCACACCCAAGTAATGACAGAAAGCAACAGTCAATTATTACAATCATCCATAGTTGGGCCTTAAGGCTCAAATGCTACCATACATTCTAAATAGTGCATAATACAAGAGAACCTCATCCCAGTGTAACTACTCGGATGCTTCGCCCTCCTCATCTAAACCTAGAGAAGAAACAAATCAAAGAAAATAGGAAAATCCATGAGCACAAGATTCGCTCAATAGACTCCGGATACTGACATAGGTTGAAAGTCACGTGCTATAACTCTGACACCTGGTATAGCACGTCACATTTGGCAGTATATTAAGATCTCCTTTTTATTATCATAATTATTTTGATTGGGCCAACGTTCCTCTATCACTCTTTTACTTTATTATTCCTATTTGCATCCCTATGTCGACCTATTTCGTCATATTTTCAGGGATAATATTAGTTGGGGTCCTTTCAGCACATGCTATAGTAGTATATTATTCGAACGATGTAGGGGTTAACTTAAGTGGATATTTTTATACTTGATGATGGGCTCACGCGAATGGAGCACGTGTGACGGTTAATTTAATACGTGTGGAGGCTGACTTTGAAATATAGAAACATAAGGTTCTTTCTTAAAAACAATTAACAATAAAAAAAAGACGCATAATCTACTTATATTGCTGCAGATTTTTTTCAGATATTATTATTAGGATTATGATGATTATTGTAATTTATAATCTATTATATTTTCTCCGTTTTAGATAAATTACAAAGAGTTGACTTGACACGGTTATTAATATATGTGTTGATTTTGGTGACTTTTACTCTTTTATCCTCATGAGTGTGAGAACAAAATTATGAGCGGATGGAAAGAAAAAAAATAATAATTGTAAAGATGATGTGATATAAAATAAGGATATTTTGGGATTTATTGTAATTCTAAATTATCATTTATGAAAAAGTTGTAATTTATGTGAGACATCCATATTTAGTAATTTGTTATAATTTATCTGAAATGGGAGGAGTAATAAATTATTTTCATATTTTAATTAAAGGTAAATAAGATCATGATTTGAATATATATGAACTAATTATTAACAAAATTTTTATAATATGACCTATTGATAATTAATGAAATAAAAAATAATGGATTAAGATAGAATTTTTAGTTTACCAATATTTTCTTTTTCACATTAAGTTATTTTTTTTCACATCAATGATTCCAATATCATTTCTCATTTTCTTTTTCTTATTTTTCTACACACAAGCACAAAAGCAAAAACATGAGTATTTATAAATCCAACACAGATATAAATTTGCATGGTTAGTCTAATTGTTGTGTTCCTTTCATCCTAAAATACATTCAATCGTTTGAGTTTGATCATAATATGCGTGGATTAAATTTTTTGGATTTTTTTTTTTGATAATCAATTTTTTTGGATTTTAGTAGGATGATTGAGATATAAGGTAAGTAACAATTAAAGGAAAAGATAACAAAACATATTTTAGCAATGGAGATTTTTGTTAAATTAAAAAAATATTATACTCCCTTTGTATCACATAAATTATGACACGTTATTAAAAATGGATGTCTCATATAAATTAAGACGTTTTTCAATTTGGTAAGTTTTTCTATCTATTTTATCTATATTTTATATCACATCATTCTCATCATCATTATTTTTTCTCTTTCTATCTACTCATAATTTTAATCATTTTTTTATCCATTCATAATTTTAGCCATTTTCTTTTATTCACTCATTATTATTCCCTTATCTTATTACTCCTAAAATCAAAAAAAATATTTTTATAAAATTTAATAAAATCAATGTATTTTTTAATCACGTATCAAATTAATATATTATAATTTATTTATATATAATATGGGACGGTGGGAGTTATTTTCAGGACGGTGAGAATAGAATTTTTGGAAAATATCATATCCTAATTTATTCGAAAGAAGAAAAAAAAATTAGAGTGAATTGATTTGGATGGTACAAGTGACAAAATAACTGCCAGGTTACTTTTTGCCTTACGTCGCCTCCCATTGGCCAGCTGAAGATCTGATCGGGCCCTCAAAATAGGATTTACCGAGGAAGTGTCACAACTCACAAGGATGAGAATCTGTTCATCAGCGTAAATAACTCTGAATATATTGGAACGAAAGAAATATAAAATTACTTATTGATTTGTCAAATTATTTTTTTGATTTTTTAGAACAACTTCATTTATTGTTTTTTAATGCCATCTCGTGACAATGTTCTCATAGTACCTGTCATATCATCTTGCAAAAGCTGTCTCATCCCACAGAAATCCACGATTATTTTTCAGAGTTATGGAAATCCATGTTTTCGACCAATATCCTCCGTTTCACATAAATTAATCTATATTATTAAATATAAATATTATATATAAATTATAATATTCTTAAATTGATAAATTTTGAGTAACCAAAACTTCAAAATATTCCTATTTTATATCATATCATATTGTTTATCATTATTTTTTTTTTCTATCCATTCATAATTCTAGCACTTCTTCCTCTTGTTTTTTCTCACTCTATCCACTTACAACTCATATTCACTCACAAGAACACAGTGGAAAAAGAAGCCTAAATCAATGAGTTTATTAAAAATCGTGTCAAGTTAATACATCGTAATTTATTTGGGACGGATAGAGTAAAATATTATTTACGTCCCAATTTAATTATAACGGTTTGATCCAGCACCAAATGTTAGGTGTGTGTTGAATTTATATGAAATTTGATAAAGAAAAATATTTTTCTAGACGTAGTTGGACGTAAGTGGGGTTTAGGAGAGAGAATGAGAGAGGAAGAGGAAGGAAGTGGGATAGTTTGATTATATTAAATGCAATACTCCCAATCATTATACTATTCAGCACGTATTTTAAGAAATTTCGTTTGTCGTCTTAATTATGCAAGAAAATTATACCACTAGCTTCAAGTTGAAGTACATAATTTTAATTATCATTAGTATTTCATGATAATTTTTCAAAAAATGATATTTGATCGTCCTGCGACGCGAGTCAAATTTTATCTCGATATGTGTGTTTTTCAAACTGTTGTAAATAATTCGGGATGAGAATAATAATATAAATTCATTATCACATAAGAAAAGAGTAGAAATATTATGTTATAATTAAATTGGGACGAAATGAGTACTATCTCTGTCCCAACACGATTGCAATCTTTGTATGTCGTTTTATGCAAAATTGATATCAAATATTAATGATAATTTAAGTTATATTCTTCAATTCTGGGTCGTTCGCGTAATTTTATTGTATTTTTAAGATGACTAACGAATCTCTTCAAAATACGTATTTAATATTATAATTATTATATAAGATTGTAATTTTACTTCAAAATGCGTCAATTATTTACTTTAGCAATTATAATGAGACAGAAGGAGTAGTATAACTTAGCGTGATATTAAGAAGAGAAACAACCTAGTTTTTCGTTATCAATAACATCTCTAATCGGAAGTTTGGTAGGGTGGCTACCTTTAAGATATTTAGTTCACTATCCCTTAAAAATAGTTAGGTAATGACACTATGAAATGCATTGGCACCACAATACCCTTCACCTACAAAACATTGCAACTGTATCTAAAGCTTTTTCTCCAACTCATCTTTGGTGTACTTATAGCTATAGCCACCCTTATATGGCGGTTGCTGCCTTTAGGGTCCCCTACCATTTATATGTCCATTTAATTAAAGTCGCCTTTCTTCCCCGGTTTACTTTCTTGCTCTTATATTCGATGGAATTACTTTTGAGTTATGCCAATGATCAATGTGAATCATGTGAAGAAAATTGAGGTGTACTTTTCATAATGTGGATAAATTGATTGGGATGTACGGTTCCTTTGTGTAGAGTGTGGGTTCTTGTACCGATATCGATATCTTGGTTTGGCATCGATGCCTTTATATGTCTTTAGGGTTTGAAATCGATGACTTTGATGTTGGAGAGTTGGCACTGGTTCCAATATCAGTAGCGTTTTGACACAAATATCTATCGACCTTTTGGTATAGTACTTACATGATAAGTTCATCGTGTTATAGCATTCGAGTTTCCAGCATATGGTCAGACAAAATTCAATTGAACCTGATCTGTCTTTTGGTTGCTTTACATACATGTCGGGTTATATATATACAACTTAGGTTGAGTTTCTTAAGATGATGAATCTCGATAGAATATGCATCACGCATGATATGGATTCTTGAGTAATTTGTACGTAGGATACATAGTTACTTTTTAAATCTCGTGAATACAAGCTTATTCCACTGAAATATATCGTAACCGTGGGAGTAGAAATTATACAGTGGTTGAAATTGTTTTGGCAAAGAAAGAGAGAAATAAATTCTATGTACTATGCTCCCTGTGCAAGGAAAGTGAATTATTGGCCACAGAAAAAACAGGGGAATTGTAGCACAAGTAAATTGAAGCATCCGATACGTTGACGTGCGTGTTCCGTGTGGGAGCTGACTCCACCACCTTCTCTGGGTTTGATAACGACTTCCTACTTCTCACGAGGTATATTTCCTTCGTTGCACATTAAATATAATATTTTTAATTATTATATTATTATATTATTTTGAACAAAGAAGATATTCAAAACTGTTCCAATTATAGAGGAATCAAACTTATGAATCACAGTATGAAATTATGCGAGAAAATGATAGAGAAAAGGTTAAAAAAAGCTATAAGGATGACTGAGAATCAGTTTGGTTTCATGCTTGGTAGGTCAACCATGGAAGGTATTTAGCTTTTACGATGTATAATGGAACCTTTTAAAATAGAGAAGAAGAATTTACATATGGTTTTTATCGACCTGAAAAAGACGTATGATTCCATTCCAAAAGAAGTGATTTGGAAAACTTTAGAAAAGAAGGAAGTGACGAGTAGGTATATCGAGATTGTGCAAGACATGTATGAAGAAGCTGCTACATGTATGCGAACCTATGTTGGTGAAACGATTATTTTTCCTATTAAAGTGAGTTTACACCAAGGATCAGCTTTGAGCCCATACCTTTTCGTCTTAGTAATGGATGATCTCATCAGGCATATATAAGATGAAGTATCATGGTGTTTATTTTTCGTTGATGATATTGCTTTGGTGGACAATACGAAAAAAGAGGTGAATGAAAAACTTGAGACTTAGAGGGAGGCGCTGGAAAATAAGGGGTTAAGGATCGGTAGAACCAAGACAGAATATATGGAATGTATCGTTAATGAGAGTAGTCAAATAAATAGTGAGAATGTATTGTTGGGAATAGAGTCTCTCCCTAAAACAGATTCTTTCAAATATTTAGGTTCGATGCTACATAAGAATGGAGGAATTGATGCAAATATTGATCATAGAATTAAAACAGGTTGGCTGAAATGAAAAAGCGCTTCAGGAGTGCTATGTGATCCTAAAATACATTCCAAGTTAAAAGAAAAGATTTACAAAATAGCTATTCGACCAGCGATATTGTATGGGTCAAAATGTTGGATAATTAAGTTGCAACATGTACAGAAGATGAGGGTAAACGAAATAAAAATGTTAAGACGGATGTGTGGACTTACAAGAATAGATAAGATACGAAACGAAGTTATCAGACAGAAAGTGGGTGTGCCTCCAGTAGAAGATAAGATAAGGGAGTTACGACTAAGATGGTATGGTCATGTGAAACGCAGATCAGTCACAGCTTCTGTTAGGAGATGTGAAGTATGAAAGTTAACACATGTCAAGAGAGGACGAGGAAAACCTAAAAAGATCATTATCTTAAAATATGATATGGCCTATCATAATCTTACAGAAGATGATGTACATGACAGATTGAAATGACGTCGTCGTATCCATGTAGCCGATCCCACTTGATGGGATAAAGGCTTGATTTGTTATTTTTGTATTATATTATTTAATATTTAATTATTATATTATTTAATATGTATTTTGAGAAGGCTCACTTATCGTTTTAGTATCGCAAAAAAAAATATGTTACTGACGTCAGATTAAAATATATAACTTAAATTATCATTAGTGTTTCACGATAATTTTTAAAAAAATTAATATTTAATCGTTTTGCGACGCGAGTCAAACTTCGTCTCGACAGGTATGTTTTTCAAACTGTTATAAAGAATTCGGGATGGAGAGAGTATTGTATTTTTTGTGCAATCATCGAGATAAAAAAGGCTTCTCAAATACTCCTTTCGTCTCATGATAATGCAACATTTTTTTTTTAGGTTGTTTCAATTTTGCTTGTAACATTTTCTCTTTTAGTAATTTTTTATCTAAAAAATATCAAATCACTACTACATTATACCCACTACTTTCTCTCACAATCATTACAGTAAATCCCATTATCTATTAAAAAAATATTTTTTCTTCATCCAATTCCACAAAAATTCAACACACATACATAAAACTACGTACAGGATCAATTGATTGCATGTAGTATTACTTTTCTCATTTAAGAGTCTCCTAGATCAATATGAAATTCGAGGGTGCAAAGGTTCTAGAAATGATAGTTGAGCTAATTAGATATAAGCTCATCGGCTTACATTTTAATGGGCGGTCAATGTTTGCAAAGCATCTTTTAATGGTAAGTGCCAATACTATTGCTTTAAATAAAGAGGAGTTTCTATGATCACGTTACTCAATCATGCCATCGACGTCATGTAATGACACCTAATGAATAGTTGCCATGTGATAACGTCGTCTCCAATAGCTTCATTTTCTGAACATTTTAGCTTGATGTCAATCTTTGAAAGTGATTGATTCCAAATTTAAACCAACAAAAGCCTTAAGCCAGATTTAAGTGGTAGTGAAATCATTCTCCTCAAATAAGATCTCTTTTTTAAGTTTTATGAATAGAATTATCAATGTTTAAGAGGGTTTAACCCATTTTTGATGTCTCTTATCAGACTCGATTCAAATTCAGTCAATCATCAAATCATCAATGGCTCTTGGAAACTAAGAGGCTTACCAAAGAAAATAGACCATTTGACAAATTCACCTTGTAAGACTAGTAAATTCCATCATTCATCGTGGACATTGAGCTCGATGTATCAATCAAGCTTAGTACTAGTATTCAATTAGTGCAAGATATCTGATTCTAATTTTGACTCTGTTACATTCTCTGGCAATCTGTATGTAGTTTCATAATTTTTTATTTAATTTGGCAATCATTGCTAAGGGGTAATGTTTGATTTGCTCGGATTAAACAACTTCAACCAATAATGTTGGGTTTCCTTGCATAACATTATAACTTGACTAACACAACATTTAGATTTGCTTCTTAAGTTGTAGAACGAGTCAATGTTGCACTCATTACGAGTCCAGTACGTTGTTGTCCAATTGAATTGCAGCTGATAACTGGTTATCTATTGCAACACAAATCAGTTTCCTTTTTATAGATTTCTCAATACCTAACGCCAACCGAGGTTTAGATCCATACATGCATCTTTCTATATGCTAGAAAAGAAAGCAATCACCTAGTGAAATCGACACCCATATAATAATCAACATAATTACATAACTCACTTTACAACTGCACTTATGAGTTATGACTATACATGTATACCACATTATCATCTTATTTATTGACATACTTAAGAAAGTACACATACTAGTCTAGAACTTAGGCACGAATAGCGTGGGATTAGAACAAATTTCGACAATCCATGCCGCAACCCTTCCGATTCAACATTAGCCTTTTCCGTTCCACGTGATCATAGAGAATGGTCCATGCTCTTCTCCGACCACATTATAACCTATGATGCAAGTGTCAGTGCATCATAGGTTATAATGATGAAAATTTTCAATTATTTTTTGAGACAAAATGTTTCAGACAAACCTATTATGTTTATTTTGATGATCTACGTATAGTCTTGTTTCCATTGAGTAGGGCCTAGGTTGGATTGAGTAACACTATAAATTACAATAAAGAAATCGATACCAAAAAATATAAAAAGTCGAAGACCTATCTCCATCAAAAGTTTAGTCAATCCTATCAAATGAGGGCCCAAAAGCAGAGTCGGATTCCTATGGTTTGATCTCAGGCCCGAAAATTGTTGGTAAGCAGTTCCATCTACAAAGCCAAACCTATGCTATTACGGTGTTTAACCTGACTAATGGCTAATGCAACACAATTTACAGCGAAATTCGTTGTATACGTAGTTCGAGTTATTTATGAGTGCGGCTTAAGTATTTCAAAAACAGTCAATACATGCAAGCAATTCTAACAATACATCAAACCAGTTCGGCAGTTTAAGAAAAAATATAACTTGTGATTTCAGAACTAAACCAATGTGCTGTCAAATTCAAGAAAGAAACATACTGATTATCTTGGAGGAACCAAATATCTCTATATATACAACCATTGTTTATATGTACCAAACATAACACTTATGTTTTACTAACTAGAAACTCACAACACTAATTTTAGTTATACCATACAGCGTTATGTCTCTGTTGAATTAAAAGAAAGTCAGTGCAGTTCTTGACAGGACCATGGCATACATGGACCATTGCTGCAGCCAGCCAGGAATGGACCAGAACTCACTGGTCTGGAAATCTGGATAGACATCAAAAACTTTGATTCAAAGGAAAAGCTCTTGCTCCTTTCTGTGAAGCCAATAACAGAAGCTAGCAACTATTTTTCGTGGACAAATACATGAATCTAATAGTCGTGTTTGAGAAACGAACAAGTCGATGTAAATTTGAAGGCGGCCAGTGTCTATCGTTTTCTATTATCTATCCTTCGCAACAACAACAACGAAGACAACTTATAGCTCCTACAAGGAAAGCATTGTTCTCGTTTTTTGATTTCATGGAAAGATTCTTCAAAGGTAATCCTCTATCCTGAACAAATTTTGGGTTCATGACATTTTCTGTTAAATATAAAATATATGTTTCATAAATAATTTCATTAAATTTCAAATATTTTTTAAATTTATATCACATCCATTCATCCAAATATTATTATTATTCTTCTTCTTCTTCTTCTTGGGCTCAAACTTCAAATATTTTTGAATCAAAAGTTACGATCATGTCAGCTGGTTTTGAATCAGTTCCCACGCTCAAATATAGTGCTATCTGAAATTCTGAAACGGCGTCGTGGTGCCTCAAAAAGAGCATGAACACCATTTCCCAAACACGCCTTACCAAACAAGCAGCCCTAGTTTCCTCTCCTCCCACAGCACCTCCTCTCCGCCGCAGCCGCCGCCGCCGCCGCCGTCGAATCACCAGATCAGGTATCTCACGTTGTCTCTCCCCCTCTCTTCTTCGTCTCCGTCACCGTGACTGACTCCTCACTCGATCACAGATCAGTCGTGTTTGTTCTTTGAGATATTGCCTCTCGGATCCGATCTCCGTGGCGCAGATCTCGACCTAGGTTGTAATTTGTTGGAATTTTGGGGTCTGGTGTTGTGACAAGTGTGTTACTAAAATGAGTGTGTTACTTCCAGAGTATCTTCTGTATTGCCCATGACGACTTCTTTCTCCTGCAGCTTTCGTCACAGCTGTGTAGGCTCAGATCAGAAAGTATGAGGCCCGTTTTCTGTGGCAACTTGGAGTATGATACACGCCAATCTGAACTTGAGAGGTTTTTTAAAAGATATGGAAGCGTTGAAAGGGTAGACATGAAGACTGGTAAATAAATTTCTGGATTCTTGAGTGTCTATGTTGTTGTGCAATTGTCTTTGCACTTCTCCAATTATAGTTATTATTGTAGCTGTATTTGTAAATGTTATATGTGGCTCTAATTTTCTTTTCGAGTGAATACTCATTGGTTCCCATGTACTGATAAACGAACTGAAATAGGAGGTTTGCTTTGTTATTGTTGAGTGCAACCTATGCTTTCTGTGCATCATTTATGTTGCCGAATTCGACATCATGGTGAGTGCTTGGCAAGATACTCATATTGGCAC
>JAOVYX010018920.1:0-80709 GCA_035668315.1 Drosera spatulata
ATTTGGAGGCATTACCTCTATGGGGTGTCTTGCAAAATCTTCACCGACCACAAGAGCCTGAAATACATCTTCACTCAAAAGGAATTGAACATGAGGCAATGAAGATGGCTGGAGTTACTGAAAGACTATGATGTAGATATTCAGTATAATCTAGGAAAGGCGAATGTGGTGGCCGATACTCTAAGCAGAAAGGTTCGGAGTATGGCATATGATGGGGATTACACAGGATGTGCTAATTGATGAGTTTCGTAAGATGGAGATCGGCGTTCGTGTTGGGACAACAACCGAAACACTCTCTAAAATACAAGTGTGCTTAAACCTCCACGAGAAGATAGCTCAAGCACAATTGACTGATGCTGTGCTTCAAAAGTTGAGGGAAGAAGCTCAGAAGGGAACAGCGGCGGGGTTTGCGGTTCATGAAGACGGATCACTGCGATTCCAGAATCGAATTTGTGTACCCAATGATGAGGTGTTGAAAACGAAGATTTTGGAAGAGGCTCACCAAAGACTTTATTCCATTCATCCAGGGGGTACTAAGATGTACCAGGATCTGGTCTGTCAACAAATAAAACGGGAGATTGTTGACTTTGTCAACAAATATCTGGTCTGTCAGCAAGTGAAGATTGAACATCAACGACCGGGTGGATTACTTTAACCGCTGGAGATACCAATATGAAAGTGGGATGCGATATCCATGGACTTCGTGGTGGGTCTTCCTAGTACGGCTGGAGGGCTGAACTCCATCTGGGTGATCGTGGATTGGTTGACAAAGTCCGCACATTTCCTACTAGTCAAGAACACATGGAGTGTTGAACGATTGACTCAGGAGTATATAAGGACCATTGTGCGACTTCATGGAGTTCCTAACACAATAGTGTCTGATAGGGACACGAAATTTCAATCTCGATTCTGACAGAGTCTGCAAGAAGCTCTTAGTACGCGATTGAACTTCAGTACTGCCTTTCACCCAGCAACTGATGGTCAAACGGAACGTACAATACAGACTCTGGAAGATATGTTGCGAGCGTGTGCTCTCGATTTTCAAGGCTCTTGGGGTCATCATTTGTCGTTGGCCGAGTTTACATACAACAATAGCTACCATTCCAGTATCGATATGGCGCCATTTGAAGCATTATACGACCGGAAGTGTAGAACACCGGTGTATTGGAATGACATTCAAGATGTGGTTCAACTAGGACCAGAAATAGTTCAAGAACTAGCTGACAAAGTGAAGCTGATTCAAGGGAGGATGAAAACGGCTCAAGATCGATAGAAGAGTTACGCCGATGTAAGACGCAAACCTTTGGAATTTGAGGTCGGTGATCATGTTTTTCTGAAAATATCACCAACCAAAGGTGTTATGCGTTTCGGCAGGAAGGGAAAGCTCAATCCTCGGTACATTGGGCCATTTGAAATTCTAGAAATGGTTGGTGCAGTAGCGTATCAGTTAGCTTTGTGAGCTGATCTGTCTACGGTGCATAATGTGTTCCATGTGTTGATGCTTCGCAAGTATGTACCGGAGCCGAACCATATCATCCAGTATGATCCCGTGCAACTGACTGAGAGGATGACATACGAGAAACGCCCTCAAGATATCCTTGATCGTCGCTTCAAGGTATTGAAGAATAAAACAATAGCATTGGTAAAAATGCTCTTGGCAAATCACTTGACTTCAGAGGTAACCTGGGAAGTTGAAGAAACGATGCGAGAGCATTATCCGTATTTGTTTGACTCTTAGAGCACTCGATACATGTTTCGGGGACGAAACATCCTAAGGTGGGGAGGATGTAAAGCACCAAAAAATTACGATCAAATAAATATAAAAATTGTGATCAAATAATAGTTCGAAAATTAATAAACGTAACGAAAATGTGCATTTTTTCTTTTGTAATAAATTAAAAGTAAGAAACGAATATCGTTTCAAAATTTTAAGACGTAACGTTACACTCATAACTTTAAAATTTGTGACGAAGTTGGGATAACTTTTGTCGCGGAAAAATTTAAAAAATTATATGTTAATTAATAACATGATTTTTCGAGCGTGATGGTAAATTTGAACGAAGGCTGTGGAAGATGTGGGATTAACTGATCATGCGATTAAAAGGAACGGAATGTTTTTTTTTTTTAATTACCCCCATCAACTCCCATTCCTATCTCTTTTCCTCTCACTACCTCCCACTACCTAAAAACTAATAAAAGCTTTGAATAACGTGATGTTTTTTTGTATTGTAAACATTGATCGGAATGAGTATCAACTTGTTTAAAAAAAAAAAACTTAAGTAACTTTGTGCATAAAGTGCATCATGTTGTGCAACAACAGAAACTAAAAAATAGAAAACCAATAACAAAAATAAAAAATCAATAACAAAATATATGTGAAATAGAATTATTTTTTTAAGAGAGAATTATCAATATGTCATTTTTTAGGAACTTATTTATCAATAAGTCATACAAAAGATTTTTTTTATCAATCAGTCACCATATCAAATCAAATCAAATCTTTAGGTGTGATTAGAAAAGGAATGGTTTGATGATTTTATTTTTTTTAAGAACTAAATGATAATTAAAAACTTATGGATAATCTTTAGGTAAATAAGTTTCAAAAAGATGATTTGTTGAAAATTTTCATTTTTTTGAGAGAATTACCAATAATTCTTGAATATTGTAATTAGATCAAATAAGAAATAGTTACAAAAGCCCTTCTTCTTTTTCTTTTTCTTTTTTTTTTTTTGATTTTATGGCTTTTTTGTGACAAATGATTTTATGGCTTTTGTTTCAGTTTTATCCTTTTAGAAAAACAATAATTAAAATCAAGTCTTTTTATTTCATCCATCATTAAAAAATAATAATAAAATAAAATAAAAACGATACGAAATATGTCCTAAAAAAACAATGAAAGCTATAAATATGGAATTAATTGAATTATTATGGAATATCCAAAATATTATTAATTACAATCCAATAGAGTAGTGTTGCAATTAATATGAAACATCCAAAAAAGACAAGTATTGTAATTATCATGGGACAGAGGGAGTATAACGTATCGCAATAATTGAATTATTTATTATGTATTTTGATGCGATATTTTTTTAGTAAATGATATGCTATAAATTTTATTTTGGTTTAAAATTATTGTACGTAACTTATACTATGTTTAGTACTTCACAATAAATTTATAAAAAATATCATTTGATCGTTTCATGAATCATTCATAACGTCGTTAACTTTTTCACTTGCGTGGTCAAACGTTGCGATTATTATGAGACGGATAGTGTACTAAATGAACATCTCAATGACTCTCATAGCACATGGATGGATTGGAAATTCATAGTCAATCCTCGATGACTTTGGTCAAACGTTGCGATTATTATGGGACGGATAGAGTACTAAATGAGAACGTAAATGAACATCTGAATAACTCTCATAGCACATGGATGGATTGGAAATTCATAGTCAATCCTCGATGATCAAGTCAGTGTTGTTCGGCTGATTATTGTTGTTCCTTTGCTATAAGTATTTTTGTTAAAAAAGCATAAATGAAACAAAGAAAAAAGAAGAAGAATAGTTTTGTTCAAAGTTATAAAAATCAAAATCAATAATAAAAATAAAAAATCAATGATAAAATAAAAATTACTCCCTCTATCCCGTGAAAAACACAATGTTTGCCATGTAGGAGTCTGGCGACGTTTCAGTTTTCAGTCAGATTCCGACGACGTGGTCGGAGTCCGACAAAGATTCCGACGACGGTGGTCGGATTCCGACGACGGTTGGATGATAGTAGGGGTTGGGATGGAGATGAGAATAGGGTTAGAAATTTAAATGAGATGGATGAATTCTATGTTTTTAAAATTTTGATTCTTTGTGTATCTTTTTGGGTTTTTTTCTTTAACTTTTTATATTTTTGGATGATTTTCTCAAAAAATAATGTATCAAAATACATGATATATAGTGAGTTGCTGTTTAGTATTGTACTTTTTATGCGACGAAGGGAGTATAAAATAAAATTATTTTTTAAAAAGAAATTCTTGAATATTGTTATCATATCAAATAAAAAATAGAAATAGAAAACCATTTTTATGTGTTTCTAAAAAATAATAATCCGAATTAAACTCTTTTATTTCATTAACCATTAAAAAAAATAGAAAATAAAAAAATAAAAACGATACTAAACACGTCCTCAAAAACCAATAAAAGTTTGAAATAACTTGATGTTTTTTGTATTGTACACGCTGATTTGGAATGAGTATCAACTCGTTTGAAAAAAATAAATCCTGAAGTAACTTTATGCATAAAGTGCATCATTTTTTGCAATAATAAAAATAAAAAACAGAAAATCAATAACAAAAATAAAAAATCAATAACAAAAAATTATAAAATAATAATATTTTTTAAAAAAATATTTTCTTGAATATTATAATTAGATCAAATAAGAATAAATATAAAAAATATTTTTTTGATTTTATGACTTTTGTTTTTATTTTATCAGTTCAGAAAAACAAAAATAAAGATTAAGTCTTTTTATTTCATCAATCGTTAAGAAAAACGATACCAAATACTTCCTAAAAAACAATAAAAAACTGGAAGTAACTTTGTTCATAAAGTGCATCGTGTTGTGCACCGGTTTGTTTTTTTGGATTATTTGAGCACTTTTTGGAATCTTTTCTGGGCTTAAAACCTCCTTTACCATATACGACCTCCCCTAAATTCCAACTCTCTTGGACGTGTTGTTTCATGGTCTTAATGTTCACTTAATGAAGAAGTGGACACCACATGTTACTGTTACCCCAAAGTGGTAAGGACTATGTGGTAAATTGCCTCGAAGCTCGTCGTTCTATTCATGTACAGTAATATTTTTTCATTTTAACTTAATTCGACGTAGCTATGGTCGGCATCGTGACATACAATCATGTCAATAATTATGTTGGTCACGTCATAATTTTATCTATTTTTTTTTTCTTCATCGCTTCAAAAATACAATATATCTAAAAAGTCATTATTTATGTACGAATGTTTTGATCCGACATGTGAATTTATGCATATGTTGAATTTTTATGAAATTTGATGAAAAAAGAATATTTTTTTAATGACAATGGGATGCAAATGGGATTTATAAGAGAGAATGAGAGAGGAGGAAGAAGACGAAAATAGATATATTGTAACATATGGTGATTTGTTTTAGTTTTTTATGTGAAAAAGTTATTAAATATGATATATTGGTTATATTCTGGGACCTCCCAAATTAAAAAAATATGATTTATAATATAAAACAAAGGGACTGATATTTGATTGTCCTGCAATCATCATCGTATGAAAATACATAATTTGTATTACAACTAACGTTTTATAACAAATTTATGTAAAAACATATTCAATCGTTCCACGATATTGATCATCTCAAAAAACTTCCAAATCAAACTGTTATCCTTAAATGGAGTAGAACATTGGATGAACATCTACTTAGTAAGTTATCCTTAAATGGATGGATGATTAAAATTATGGACCAAGCACAATTGATATCCAGTGGATATGATACAACGGGCAATTACAACAAAGCACATGCATTAGTTGCATCGAAATTTAAGAGAAAAACATTCATAGATGACGCATCGATAACAAAATTTAATTTAGTGAAGTTACATCCAACGAGAAGATGAGGATTGACGGCTTCAAATACCAATATGTGGCGATGCCTAATCGCAACATATAAATCAGTGTAATACTTCGAAATTAAATTGAGGATTTGGTCGGCCGACACGTTCTCTCTTTGTTTTTCATTACAACCTGTTTTTGAGGAAATAATATAAGTGGTTAATGTTGGTGTTATAATTGAAAAGAAAATATCTATTGAAGTATCATCTTTGTCACACTATTTTATCAGAATAATTTGAAATATTTGGTGATATCACAACAATCGTTGAAATATTTGAAGTTTCAAGCTGAACAATTGTTTCACGTATCTTAAAATTTGAATAGATGTCAAATCTCTGTTCATTTATTTTGTTTGAGCCAATTTTTTTAATGAGAATAATTTAATTGTTGTCTTTATCTTTACATTAAGAACTGTTTATATCCATCTTAAGATAAATTGTTTCAAAGTTCTCACAATATGTATAATCATGTCTTTACGTAGAAGCGAACGTGACTAATTCCAATGGATATATGCTTATTCTGCTCACAATCATTTCAATGAATGGATATATGTCTAAATTAAGAGGAACTCTATCATCAACATGACGATGATATCACTTGAAGAGAGATACTATAGTACTACTAATTATATACCATTATTTTACATTTACAATTAAACAAATACCAATTATATATTTACGCAAGGTCTATGATCCATATCAAATGGTTGTAACTTGTAAGTTCCATAAGATATTTGTTTGACTTTGTTGTACGAATTGTACTGCTATTCCAAATATATTTGACTTGTCTTTTCCTTTTTTCCTCTGTTAATTTTGGGTAAATTTTGTCAAGAAAGTGTTGACATTTTACAAAGTCAACTAGATTTCACTTTCTAAATTTGAGCTAGAAATCAAAGAGGAAAAGATAACATAAAGAAAAATATATACTCGTAGACTTGTGACCTGTGAGCTTAAGATTCCAATTCAGGATCTAATTCTATGAAAATAAGTTATCGATTATTCGCATTAATAAGATCAATATGAGAGTCACATTTGAAAACAATGACTAATCCTTACCTATTTTCAAAAGAAAATAAAAAATGTTAGCATTATAAAGAAAATATCGAGTCATACGTGTTCATGATCAAAGTGTTACTCTATCCGTCTCATATTATATGCAACATTTTCAATCATTATATTATTCAATATGTATTTTAATGAGTTTAGTTTGTTGTCTTAATGACGCAAGAAAATTATATTCCTGAAAACAAATTGAAATAGATAACATAAATTATCATTAATATTTTTAGATAATTTTAAAAAAAATAATATTTGATTATTTCGTTATACGAATCGAATTTCATTTCAATAAATATAATATCAAAAATATCACGGACAGAAAAAATAAACAATAAGATCATACACAAGTTGTTAATGAAAATCAAAAACAACACGCTTTCATCTTCCCAAAGCACTATTAGGACAGCATTCATTCCCCTCTCCTCACCGCTGCGTAATCATCGACTTGGATGGATAGACGCAACAGAGAAAAAGAATAGACCTTCACCAAACCAAAGCACGGTTAACTACAATCAAATACTCAACCCAACCATAGTTAAATTAACGCACCCTGTCACCCCTCATCGGGCCCCACCACTCCCCCAAAAACCAAGTATAAATACCCCGAAACCTCATGGCACTCAATTCACATTTCATTCGCTTCAATGTTCGAATCCTCAATTTATCATTAATCACAATTTTTCGTATCATTTCACCGGTAATCATCCTCATCTTATAGATTTAAATCCACCGAGTCATCGGTTCATTGGAATATTATCATTTTTTAACGAATCAGATTCGGCTCCAAATCGGAGTCGATATCGATTAGTGAAATCGAAATCCAAGAAGGAAACTCCTCAAAATCGAACAGAACAATAGAACTGGAACTGGAACAAGATCTGGAAACTCCGATTATGTTGCTTTTGATGTTTTTGATTTGAACCTTATATGCTTCAATTTTTTGCCGTTTTTGATTTTTTGATTTCACAGGGGAGGGAAAATGTCTTCGAACGGCCAGGCGGCGGCGGCGATGAACGGAGCGGTGGCGAACGGTGTTTCGGCCGATGCGGGAAGGAACGGGCTGAGGAAGATTGCGACGACGCAAGGGAAGAGGCAGAACGGGATATGTCACGACGACAGCGGGCCGCCGGTGAGCGCACGGACGATCGACGAGCTCCACTCGCTGCAGAAGAGGAGATCGGCGCCCAGCACTCCGATCAAGGGTGGAGGAGCTCAGGGGTTCGGAGGAGGGGGCTTGTCGGAGGCTGATCGGCATAAACAGCAGCTTCAATCGATCAGGTAATTTGATGGTTTCATTTTGGTTTTTGAAGGGAATTAGCGGAGTTTCGTTGAAAATGATGCGAGGAGGAGAAACAGAGGACTCTTGGCAATTTGAGTTTTGGTTTCTGACGGTCATTACTTCTATTTCTGTTTCGATTTTATGTTTTTGTTTCATGAGGTAAAATTATTATTTTTTTATCTGAATTTAATTATAATATTTGATTTTCTTATTTAATATATATTTTGAAAAAATTATTTATTAAAATATATAATTTAAATTATAATTAATATTTCATGATAATGTTTTAAAAAATACGATTTGATTGTGTTATGAGATGAGTCAAAATTTCACATTGATAAATATATATAATCGAATTGTTTAGTTTTTTTTTAAACGAAAAGAGTAATTAAGATGAATCGAAAAGATTTGTTTTTTTTTTTTTTTTTTTTTTTTTTTGGAAAACATCCGGGGGGAGTATTTGTTTCATTAATTACTAATGGTTTTCACAAACAGGGTTTTTTTTTTTCGGAAGAGAGGACAGGGTTCTTGTTTGTTCCCAGAATTTTTTTGTGTTTTCTGTTTTATTTCTCGATTTTATGTATTTTTATTATTTTTTATTTTATAATTTTAAACAACAATAGAAAATAATCCCGTAGTGTCGGTGGTGTACACTGCTTTTCAAATTGACAAAACATGAAATGGAAGCCATAACAATAAAAAAACGGTTTTCAAATTTTAATTTTTGTTTATTTAAATACTATATCGAGGATCTCCTTTACAAATACTCACTTCATTTTGTGAAGGGTTTTTTTTTAAAAAATAAATTTTCTCCGTTTTATAATTATTACTCCGTATCAATGCAAAATTTGACACGTGTATAACAACGATCAAATATAATTTTTTATAATTTATCATGAAACATCAATGTTTATGCAATTTATGTATTTCAATTTAATACATATTACGGGACGATCAGACGTGATTTGATATGAAAATGAGATTTAAATTCATGTGTAGAGAATAGTGTAGAATATATATATGTTGTAACCTTTCTGAAACGAAGAGAATACAATATATATGTATTTTGTATTATTTTATACGTATAAATATAATTTTTGTTTTCATATCAAATCATATTTGATTGTCTCATAATATATATTAGGTTGAAGTATGTAATTTATATAATTATTGATGTTTCACGATAAAATTATAAAAAATTATATTTGATTGTTGTTGTATGCGTTTTAAATTTTACATCAACATATATAATGTATAAATTGAAAGCGTTATAATAATTTTGGGACGGAGGGAATAATAAAATTGGTTGCAGCCAATAGTACTCCTACCAAATAAACCCTGTTAGGCTGTTAGTAGGAGTAGTATATCGATAATAGAAAGCGAAATTTGGATGGATCGATTAGCGTGTAGTATGAAAGCACAATATAAATTAACTGTATCTTAGACTTTGAAGTGGTGTTACTATATTTTTCCATTTAATCATGTCGAGTTTTTTTTAGTTGTTAAGGTTGAATTTATATTCAGAAATAGCGTAAAAATGTAATTGCAATTATTATTATATTATCAAATTTTAATCGTAAAATTCAATTATATATTTTTATCAATTTATGATATATATTTTTCAATTTATTATATGAAAATGATATTTACCGTAATATGTTATAGTGGTTGCAGGCTCGACGCACCGCATAAATAGTGCTCTTAGTTACAGCTTTGTCAGCATCATTGTTTTGATCATGACGTTTCTAAGAGTGGCAGTATAATCACAATACTCGTGACACGTGTGTGTGTTGACCCAGAATTTGACTTCTGTCACAAGTTAGTCCAAGTTTTTAAGCAACAAAGATTTTTACAAACAATGGCCTGTCTTATACTCGTTCATGAGTTCAAATAAGAACGTTGCCAGAGCTTGACCCACCTTGGTATCCTATGTGATTCTGCCGTAGAATAGGCTGAGATCCACAAATTTGTGTCTAAATCTAACAGGATCCACAAATTAGTGTCCAAATCCACAAAAGGATCTGGTGTGACTCTGTTTCCTAGCTGTATAAAACTCGTATGAGACGGTTCATGTGCATATATTTTATCTTAGTATTTATGGAATGATGATCGGGAAAGATTAATTCAATAAGAAGTAAATATTTTTATGAATTTTTTTGCAAATTCAATTTGAGGTGAGGTCCTCCGTAAATTTATTATGACAGTAATTTTAAAAGATATCATTTTAACTATCATGATTCGACGAGATAGCTCATCGATCTTAAAATCAGGTTTCGATAATGCAGCTTTTTAGGTTCCCTTCCTTCACTTCTGAGATGATGGTTTACGAGTTCCCTATCATAAGACACATCTTACATTCGATGTTTTGGTCCATCCAAAAGATGGTCCTAATTCATGATTCCATGGTCTGATACTTTGTTTCTGTGCTTTCTCGGTGGCATAAATTGGGGGAGAACAGCGCGTCGTTGGCGTCATTCACTAGGGAATCCGGACCCAAATTAGTGAAAGGCGATCCTGCTCGGAAGTCTGGTTCGCAAGTGCACCATCACCATCACCACCACCACCATGTCGTTCCTACTATCACTGTCAGCGATAGCTCGCTTAAGTTCACTCATGTTCTCTACAATCTCTCACCCGCAGGTCCGTCCTTTATCTTATATGGATGTAACAACGCTCAATCTACTATAAAAATGACGTTAGCGTCCAGTATCACAGGTTGTTATTTGCTTTGCATTTACTTATCTTGCGTTATGTTTTGGTGGATACAGAGTTGTATGAGCAGGCGATTAAGTACGAGAAGGGATCGTTCATCACGTCAACCGGTGCACTTGCGACGCTTTCCGGGGCCAAAACCGGCCGGTCCCCGAGAGATAAACGTGTGGTGAGAGATGAGACCACGGAGAACGAACTTTGGTGGGGAAAGTATGTTCTATTCCCTCTAATTATTGTGCATTTTGAAGCGTGCTAATTCATAGTATATGTCATTGCCATGTTATCTGGGATACATCAGGATCAGACGCTAATCTATGAACATAACCATGTGAAGCTGATTTGTTTGCCTGCCATTCTAATATATATGGAAACCCGAAAAGATATATCAGGACCTGTGTTGGTGCTTAAACATGGGACAGTAGCTTTCGAACTATTGAATTATGACCACTTGTGTCTCATCGTTAACATGTCGATAAGTTTGGTCTATCAGCATAGTTAGTGAGATATGGGTAAAGAACGGAAAGAACATTAGCACTCAAGAGTTATTGTTACGAGATTTGTTTTCTTTTCCTGATCATGTTTGCACTTTATCAAGGTTGATATGCTATTGCTGTTATTATGCGCCTTTCCTGGTTTGTTGAAAAGTGTCTGATTTGATTCTGTATGGATGCAACCAGAGGTTCACCGAATATCGAAATGGATGAGCACACTTTCATGGTTAACAGAGAGCGTGCAGTTGATTACTTGAACTCATTGGAAAAGGTCTGTTTCCAACTCTAAGCACACTTTCCTGGTTTACAAGCTGATGCATTTGCACAACTGTTCGGAATCCATTCTTGTTAGTGATCTTCAAGTTTCTTTTTCAGGTATTCGTCAATGACCAGTTCCTAAACTGGGATCTCGAAAACAGAATCAAAGTCCGTATCGTCTCTGCCAGAGCCTACCATTCACTTTTTATGCACAACATGTAAGTAAAACAAATGAACTGAATACTCCTATCTTCTCCTTACGTACACGGCCCCTAGCCAGATAAGTCTCCTCATCGTTGCCATCCTGTGAATTGCGTATAGTTATGTGATGTCCGTGTTTAGGATGAAAAAAGAAGTATACAATGCGATAGAAAATATCAGGGTGTACGAAGTGCAATATATAACTGATGGGTGAACAGGTGTATCCGACCTACACCTGAAGAGCTGGAGGATTTCGGTACTCCTGATTTCACCATATACAATGCCGGACAGTTCCCGTGTAATCGTTATACCCACTACATGACATCCTCTACTAGCATAGATGTTAATCTCGCTAGGAAGGAAATGGTCATCCTTGGCACTCAATATGCCGGGGAGATGAAGAAAGGCCTTTTCAGTGTTATGCACTATCTCATGCCTAAGCGCCAAATCCTCTCCCTCCATTCCGGGTGCAATATGGGCAAGGATGGAGATGTCGCCCTCTTCTTTGGATTATCAGGTATAGTATCCGTTGGATCACAACGGGATAGCCTGGAGCCTTCCCCAGCCAAAATACGATATGTCCTGCCTTTCCTTGCCTCTTTATCAGATAGAAAGCTTCGCGTCCCTGCACATTACTCGGCGCTGTTCCTTTTCAATGTTGGTGATGAGTTCTGTTTAATCTGCTTTAGGTACTGGTAAGACCACTCTGTCAACAGATCACAATAGGTATCTGATCGGAGACGATGAACACTGTTGGAGTGAGAATGGAGTCTCGAACATTGAAGGCGGTTGCTATGCCAAGTGCATCGATCTGTCGAGGGAAAAAGAGCCTGATATTTGGAATGCTATCATATTCGGAACCGGTAAAATTTTATCACTTTTCCTATCATTTAAAGGTTCTGTTTTGGCTACTTAAACCATATCTTTATCTGATTTGCGTTTGCATTTGGTTTGGGCTTGTAGTGTTGGAGAATGTGGTATTTGATGAGCATACACGTGAAGTGGAATACTCTGATAAATCTGTTACAGGTGAAGTAAATATATTCCGCTCCGTGCTTGCATATACTTATGCTACATATACTGATGCGCGCAGCATTATTGTTACAGAAAATACCCGTGCTGCTTATCCCATTGAGTACATCCCCAATGCCAAATTACCGTGTGTCGGGCCACATCCAAAGAATGTCATTCTCCTTGCTTGCGATGCATTTGGCGTCCTGCCTCCAGTTAGCAAGCTCAACTTGGCTCAGACCATGTACCATTTCATCAGCGGATACACCGCTCTGGTAATTCGAACGTCATAAAAGTGCGGAACTTACATAGGAAAAATGAAACCAGCAAGTGGTAATTGTGATTGAATTGCCAACCTCAGGTGGCTGGGACTGAAGATGGAATCAAGGAGCCAACAGCGACATTTTCAGCCTGTTTTGGAGCTGCATTCATCATGCTGCATCCCACTAAGTACGCGGCCATGTTAGCGGAGAAGATGCAGAAGCATGGTGCCACTGCCTGGCTTGTGAATACTGGCTGGTCTGGCGGCAGGTATGCACTTTCAAGCAAACCTAAAAGGATGAGTTATTTGTTGAGTTGGTGTTCAAACGCAACGTGGGTCTTAATTTCGGAGGACACATTCTGTTAAGATTTCCACCTTCCGAGTGGAAAACATGTTTAAAAGGCTCAAGATCATTCATTCATCAAATGATTTCTTGTTTTTCTTATTGCAGCTATGGCTCCGGAAGCCGCATCAAGCTGAAGTATACTCGCAAGATCATAGACGCCATACACTCTGGCTCACTCTTGAATGCAAGCTACCAGACGACTGAAGTCTTTGGGCTCGAGATCCCAACTGATGTCGATGGTGTGCCTTCAGAAATCCTTGATCCTGTGAACACCGTAAGTTGCAACAATCACTTGATTCTTCCTGCAACATTTCGTCCTTTGAATTTCAGAGTAACTCAAACTTATGCCGTCTTGTTGCTTGATTTCACAGTGGTCTGATAAGGCTGCATACAAGGACACACTGCTGAAGCTGGCTGGACTCTTCAAGAAGAACTTCGAGGTGTTCGCGAGCTACAAGATTGGCTCGGACAGCAAACTGACTGACGAGATCCTTGCCGCTGGTCCGATATTCTGATCTCTTGGTCACGCAATTGCTTGCACGACGTTGCCAAAGCTTTAGAGCGAAACGAATAAGCATGTAATATTAAGTGTGCGCTTCATGTTTTTATGCAAGTTTGTAGAAGGCGTCGTCTAGCTAAGTTAAGGGTGTTCGCAGCTTGTAATGTAAGGCTATTTTTATCTATGACAGAAAATTGTAGCATTAGCTACCTTGTTTATGAAACCCATCTATGTGCCAAGTTCCGCATACAAAGTCCAAAGTACAGGTGAAAAACTAGATGCCAAGTAAAACACTAAAACTTCGTCCCATACTTTGTAGTTTGACGCGGTTTATTGTCAATGTCCATATAGTCGATCATGCTCTGAGTTTAAGTCATTAAAAAAAGTGAAGCGTGTTTTAAACACAAAATGAACCCCTTATCACTAGAAATTACAAATGCGTTTTAACGAAGAAATCATAGGAACCCTAAAATTCGTTCATACAAATGACTGTCAAATATTAAGAGGTTGTTTGGTAGGTGTTCAAAAATATCAAAACAAAGAGAACAAATGTCAATAACAAAAATAGAAAAGTAATAATAGAAAACAAGAAAATTCATAAAATAAAATAACTTATTTATTGAGGATCTTAAATACTGTACTTAAATGAAACAAGAAATATTTATTTGATATAATACTTTTATTTCATCCATTTAAGAAATATAAAACAGTAAAAAAAATTATCAACAAAAAAAAAAACAAGAAAAAAAAACACATACCATACAAGCCCTAAAATATTCGCCAAAGTTTCACTTACTTTTTTTTTATCGATATTATACGAATTTCTTTCTTCGTCCCACATAATTTCAACATTTATTTTGAACATGTAAATTTAAATCTTTTCTTTTAATTTTAATTATCAATCAAATAATATTTCTTGTTTCATATTCTTTAGTACTTTTTTTTATAAATTACCAATTATAATCTTCACTATTTACATAAAACCAAAGCAAATTTTCGATATTACATTTTAACCACTCAAATCATACCAGACATTTCACTCTGCTCACTGTCGTCAAACCTCAGTTGAAAGTAACGTTGAGCAAGGACATAATGACCAAACTATCCTTTGAATCCTAAATTACTACAAATGACGTATCTTCTTCTTTCATCTCTGAATTCTGCTGCGAGGAAGCCTTGTTTCATCTCAAATTTGAGAGAATACTCCTCTCTAACAATTAAAGACTAACACAAGAAAGAAACGGTTAATTTATTGTTCTAACTTCTATACGATCTCAATGTCTCTTCTGTTTTCAGTGTGTAGCATACTGTATTCAACTTCTGTCGGCATTCGCTATATGTTTAATAGGAGTAGTTTGATTTGTGGGATTAAGTTCAACAATCGTTATTGAGAGTGTATCAAAACCGGTTTCCTCCAACTTCCCTAAATCCATAAACCCTAAATTATGGGAAGCCTTGGGTTTTGGCTTGTGATTAGAGGTTAGTGTTCAATAAGAATAAGTTTAGAAACTTGATTTTAAAGAACTTATGTGAGGTGAAAAATTAGGTTTTAGTGGATGTGGAGGAGATGGATGTGTGTGTATGGATGGAGTTGGGATGAAGGAATATTGGATGGGTGTTCATGAATGGAGGAGATAAAATGATGACTTAAACAAGAAAAATCGAAATCCTTGTTAAATTTTAACGGCTTTCAACGGAAGTTGATGAATTGAAAGGTGCCATGCAAATTTGGTTGGTAAAAAATAATACCTCAATCCCATAATTATTATAATATTTTTTTTATTTTTATATTATTTAATACGTAATTTGAGTAGTTTCGTTATTGATCTGCAAGACATGATTTAATTTTTTTTATTGATCTACGGTTATAATACGTAATGTTTACTATCATTAATATTTCACGATATTTTTTTAAAAGATATTTGATTGTCTTGCAATACGGATAAAATCTTCTATCATGATATGTATCCGATTCATCATACGTATTTGACCACAATAGTGTTATTTTTTTGGGACGGGGGAGTAAATATATAAACTTGAGTTTGTTTTTTTTATATATAACAGAGATTGTAGGTGGTTTTATATGAAAATTTTTATTCTTTCAATTCTAAAGATTTAAAACTTCTTAAATACATAAACACTATAAGTAATTTGAACGATAAACTATACTAAAATCTCCGTCTCATGTTTTTCTTATACTTCACTTCTTATTTTTTTTTCTTTTACATTTCACCCTTAACATTTTTTGTTTAATTTTTTGTAAAAAAAAAAAAAAAAGAATGAGGGAGTGAAGTGTAAGAAATAAATGAAAGACGGGAGTGAAGTGTGATAAAAAATAAAAGAGGGAGTGAAATGTGATAAAAAATGTGAATTGGAGAGTTTTAAAAAATGCTCTTTAATTTGGAATAATCCAAAATAACAAAAGGATATAAAATATTCTATCCATCTCATATTAATTGTAATATTTTTTTATTTGATCAGTCTTTAGAAAAGTATAACTTTTTCTATGTTGAATATTTTTTAATATAAAAAAATATAAAATCAATCTTATCTGTTACACTATATTAATTATTTTTTTTCATAAATATTATAATAAATCTCAATATCATTAAAAAAATTATTTTTTATTTAAAAATTATATAAATTCAATAGTTATATAAAATTTTATAACTGAGTCAAAATGTTTCTTATTAAAAAGGAGAGAGTACATGAGACGAGGGAATACAAAACATGCGTCACCTAAATCGAAATTCTTTTCACGGCGCGACTTTATCTATGTCGCCGCCTCGTCATCGCCGCCCCAATCCCAGCAACTTCCGTCAAACCCTAATTTCCCCACTTCTAAATCCTCGCCAATGCGCCAAATCAAACCAAATGGGCACAAAATTCACCTCAAATCCTCAACTGGGTTGACCCCAAAATCTCATCTTCTCCACCATCAATGGCCTCCCCAAAATGGGCACACCAATAACAAGCCAATTGGTACCAAAAACATCTAACAAGTACTTTCTTTGTAGTGCATTGAACACTTGTGCTAAGACATTGAATTGGGGCTTTGGTTTGCAGATTCATGCCAAGATAGTGAAAAATGGGTATGAGGAGAATGTGATATTGGGTACTACATTGGTTGATTTTTATGCCAAATGTGGTGCATTGGTTGATGCGAGGAGGGTTTTTGATGCGACGAAGGGTAAGGGTAGGGTTTCCTGGACGTGTATGATTACCGGGTATTCGCAGAATGGGGATGGGATTGAGTGTGTTATGTTGTTTAAGAAGATGTTGGTGTCGGGGGTGAGACCGAATGGCGTTACGTATGTGGGGGTTATAGGCGCGTGTAGGGGCGTTGAGGGTTGGATTGATCGAGGGAGATCGGTTCATGGTCATGTTGTGAAGCTCGGGATGGATGGTGATAGTTTTGTTGTTAGCGCGCTGGTTGATTGTTATTCGAAGTTTGGGAATGTCGATGATGCTTTTAAGGTCTTTGATGCGATGAAAGATAGGGATGTTGTCGATACTGGTGGGGGGCGCTTTGTCAGTGTCCAGAGGATTAGTCGAGGTGCGCGTGACCGGGTCCGGACACCCTCGTTACCAAAAAAAAGAAAAAAAAAAGATAGGGATGTTGTGCTTTATATCTCGATGATTTCGGGGTGTGCTAATAATTTTAAAAATGATGAGGCGCTAAGGCTGTTTGCAAGAATGAGGAGGAAGAATTTGGGTGTATGCGATCATTCGTTGAGTAGCGTTTTAAAAGCTTGTGGTAGTTTGGCTTTACTCCAGGAAGGGAAGCAATCGCATGGTTTATTGGTAAAAGCAGGGTCGGTGGGCAATGTGTTTGTGGCGAGTGCTTTGATCGATATGTATTCTAATTGTGGCAGGGTCTACGAAGCTCGTGGTGTCTTTGATTGCACGGTTAGAAGAAACACTGTGCTCTGGACTTCAATGGTGTCAGGGTACGCCCAAAGTGGAAGAGTGTTGGAAGGGTTGGAGTTGTTTGATTGTCTTTTGATGGAAGAGGAACTTGAGCTGGATCATGTTTGCTTCACAGCGATATTGAGTGCTTGCAATCATGCTGGATTTGTCGATAGAGGAGTACAGTATTTCGAGAAAATGACAAAGGATTACGGTCTAGTTCCCAGACTAGATCATTATGCTTGTTTGGTAGATCTATATGCACGGAAGGGGAATCTAAGAGAAGCGAAGCAAATAATGCTGGACATGCCTTATAATCCCCATGATGTCATGCTGAGTTCATTTTTGGGTTTCTGCAAAATATATGGAGAGGTGGAGCTAGCACGGGAAACTTTCGATCTGCTTTTGAGAATGAAGCCACACCATGCGGCTGCGTGTCTCATAATGATACAAATATAAGCCGAAGCTGGTTTATGGGATGAAGTTGCGGAAATCAGGAAATTACTGAAACAGCAAGAGAACAGTAAAAAAGCAGCTTGGAGCTGGGTTGAGGTGGACAAAGGAAATGAACTTCTCTCTGTTGGTGACGCATCTTTTGGTTAACCTTCGGATTTTTGCGTCTTGGACAGCTTTTACACGCGCAGTTCAGATTGGCTGCATTGTTTGGCTCTCTTCCTCCTGACGGCGGAAGAGCTGCTAAGTTCGACGAGAAAGCTACAGAATCTGGAAACGTCAAGCGGGGATGTTTCAGCTATGAATGTCCGTGCAAGACTACTTAACTGCCGAGAATACAGTGACAAGGATTATGTGCTGTATTCAAAATCTGATTGTGATTTGTGAAACATGTTGTGACTTAAGCTATGCTGATCACAGGGTAAAAACCTCATTTATACATCTTCATCGATGAAGTGAAGCTCTCGGGGATTTGAGCATGGAATTGAGGATGATGGCAGTTTCAAAGGTTGTCTGAGTTGACAAGACCCCTACCGACTTCTTCGATATAGAAATGGATTGGCAGTATGGTACTAATTGGTAACTCTTCCAAGCCTAAGATATTAACTTCATTCTTCAGCTTTCTCATAATGCTGGAGAGGTGTTTGTTTCGCTTAGGCGAATTGATCACTTCCCATTTTCCATGGAACGACGGAGATGAGGATGGCAACTAGAGTGGTATCTGCTTGTCTTGGATTCAAAAAGGTGTCTGAACTGAAGGTAAAAACAAAATGCGTAAAAAAAAATTGTGCGAGGGATCAATGAGTTCGACATTGAGGATGCACTGATGTATATGGAGTAGCTGTTCTGATTCATAGAAGAGCACATAGAAAGAAGGGAAACCCCTTTTTTAGATTTTGCTCATGGCTCTCCAATACTTTGTTAGTTAATTAATATGGATATGTGCTTTTGTAATAGATCCGTTGCCGTGCTAATCACACTCTCTTATGGTTGATTTAGGCACTTAACAAAAGGTGGTTTGGGTTCTGAAGTTCGTCTTTTGATTTGTTTCCTTCATAAATTTTGAGAATAAGGCATGGCCTAATCCATCCTTAAACCTTGTTATACACAGAAGCATGGATCGTAACTTTAGGTGTTACACCAGAAACAAAATACCCGTTATATAAACCAACCTGGTTTGATATAATGGTGTTCGACTCAATCTTTTTCTTGAAGGTCTTGGATTCAAATCTCAATAGTCTCAAAATCCAGGTTGATCACGTTCGTTGATTTCGATCAAAGTTTTATCCAATGCTAGTGGGGGACGTTTTGTTAGTGTCCGGAAGATTAATCAAGATGCACATACGTTGGTCCGGACATCCTCGTCACCAAAAAAAATAAATAAAAAAATACTTGTTACCTATTGTCATGTTTATACATAACATTGTGACATATTTATTCTCTGCTTTCGAGAAAAGAGTATTCCGAGACAACGGGTCAGCTTCACTTCTTCATAAAGGAAACACCTTTCTCGATAATTCCTGCCAACTCTTCGCATTTTCCAGACCAATCGCATTGCCAAAATTTTGATCCAAGACAGACCAAATCAACAAGAACAGGGAGAACGCATGGAATTTTCATCTCAGGGTTCCTGCAGCGTACCTCTCAAACTCATTTAGATGGCCTAGTGGGTAGATTTCCTCGACAACATTGCGACCGAGCTTCACTTTAGAAGCAAAGAATGGAAGTTCTGTCACCTGTTGAGGGGAAAGTCATTGTTTCCTAGCAATAGTGCTCACTGAAAGTTCAGTGATATGAGCAGGTATCATGCCTGAGAGGCAACAAAAGCACATTCTACTACTCCTGCATCCCCCCTTCACGGATCTTTATTTCCGGGGAGAAAGATCAAGAAACAAAGTCAGGGACTGGGGAGAAGGAAAAAAAAAGAAAAGAGAAAAAAAAATGGCTCAGTATTGTTTATATGTTGTTGTCTTTTCTGCTATTCCGTTTTATAATTATTACAATATTTCTCAGTCATCGTATTATTTAATATTTAATTTGAAAAATTTTGTTATTTATTTAAATAATTCGATTTAAATTTTTCAATGACCTACTGTTATGTTAGATAACGTTTACTGTTATTAATGTTTCATGATATTTTTTTAAAAAAAAATATTTGATCGTCTCATAACATCGATAAAATTTTAAATCTTCATACATATTCGATTAAAAAATTATAATTTTTTTGAAATGAAAAGAGTACCAGTGACTCAGTCAGGGCCATCTGGGACTTCCTCAAACCTGAGTATCAAGGAGATAGGATTAGAAGCATGAAGGGGTTGAATCTGATCAGAGAATTCGAGAGACTGCAATCAAGGAGTATTCTGACAAGTTGATAAGCATTGCGAGTCAGGCAAAAGTTATTGGCACTGACCTCACTGATAAAAGGCTAATGCAGAAGATTCTTATCTCCTTACTCGAAAGGTTTGAAGCAACTATTGCTTCTTTGGAGAATACCAAGGATTTGTAGCAGCTCAAGTTGGCAGAAATGCTGAGTGCTTTGCAAGCTTGAGAGCGGAGGAGGTTAATGGGGTTAGAAAGAAGTACGAAAGGAGCTTTGCAGGCAAAGAAAGAGCATAATATAGGAGGGAAAAACAAGATGTGGAAAGGGAAGAAAGCTGATGATAATAGTGGTTCAAAAGCTACTGCAAGTCTGCAAGAGAAAGTAGTACAGGCAACTCAAAGAACAATTAGGGAAGGTATTCCTCATGTGAGCATTGTGGATAACAGAATCATCCACACTTTAGGTGTTGGAAGAGACCAGAACGTACAGTGCAGAAAATGTCATAAGCTTGGACACATTGAGAAATTCTACAAAGAGAAGAAAGAACAGCAACAAGGCGAGGCATATGCTGCATTCTAGCGAGAGATAGATCAATTGTTTGTAGCCTCTTGTTTCTCTTCTAGTACTCAACGTGATAGTTGGCTTGCTAATAGTGGTTGGACAAATCACATGACAAGTGACGACAAGCTATTTGTGAGCCTTGACAAGTCATTGAAGTAAAGAGCGACAAGTGGGAATGGATAGTACTTAGATGTGAAAGGTAAAAGGACTGTAGTTATAGAGAGTTGCGTCGAAATAAAACTGATTTCTGATGTGATGTATGCACATGAGATTGATCAGAATTTGCTGAGTGTGAGGCAGTTGGTAGAAAAGGGATTTAATGTGATTTTTGAAGAAGGGAAGTGTGTGATCTTTGACTCCAGAGGGTAGGAGCTATTCAAGATAAAGATGCAACAAGAGAGTTTCTCTTTAAATCCTCTTGAGAAGGAGAAGATGACATTCAAGTGTCAGACCCCAAATTCAGAGATATAGCACAAAAGGTTTAGGCATTTTCGTCACAAAGACTTGTTGTTCATGCAGAATGAAATGACAATCGGGTTACCTAATTTGGGAGAGAAATCTGAATGTGCAAGGCGTGTTTGATGGGCAAGCAGACTAGACTTCTCTTCAAGGAAGCCACTTGGAGAGCTACGGAGAAGTTGTAACTGATTCATACCGATCTTTGTGGCCCTCAATTGACTCTTTTATTCAATGATAACACGTATTGCATTATTAAGAACCAAAGCGACTGCAGGATTCAGGTTATCAAGTCTTAATATTTATTAGAGGTGTAGTGTGACTGTATTGGAACCTGCAGGTTATGAGGAGGCAAAATGTGATCAGAGATGGATGAAAGAATTGACTATGATAGAAAAAAACGAAAACATGGGAGCTAGTCGAGCGGCTTAAAAACAGGAAGGTGATTGGAGTAAAACCGGGACAAAACTCAATCCCGATGACCCTGTGAATAAGCATAAAGTTAGGTTATAGTGAAGGGATATGCACAGGTTTAGGGAGTTGATTTTTTTGAAACCTTCACTCCCTGGCAAGGCTCGATACGACTAGAATGATTTTTACAGTGGCTGCTCAACAAGGATGGAAGATGTATCGTTAGAAGTGAAATCTGTATTTTTAAATGGAGAGTTGCAGGAGCTGATTTATGTTGAGCAAACAGAAGGCTTCATCACACCAGGCCAAGAGGAGAAAGTTTAGGCCTGTTTGGTATCATTGTTGTTTCTATTTTCTGTTTTTGATTCACTGGTTGATGAAATAAAATTATTTGGTATTGATTCTTATTTCTTAAATGGATGAAATAGAAATAGAAAACGGAAAATCAGAAAAAGTAGTTTTCCGTTTCTGTTTTCTGTTTCATCTTAGTATAATATTTCAGATTCTTTTTTTTTTTTTAAATCATCTTATTGCATAAGTGATTTCATTGTTTGTTATTGGTTTTCTATTCTATTATTGGTTTTAATTTTCACAATTTTGAACAATGATATCAAAAATCCCTTAGCTCTCTATGGATGACGACAAGCTTCCAAAGCATTGTACAGTAGTAAGATGGATGAGCACTTGTCAAGCTAGGGTTTCATGAAAAGCCAGAGTGAATCAACTCCATATGTCAAGAAGTTAGAATCTGACTTAATGTTGGCGTCTGTTTATGTCGATCATATGCCAGTGACAGGGAGTAATATTGCTCAGATTGCTACATTTAAGCAAGAGATGATGAAGAAGTTTGAAATGACTAATCTTGAAGAGATGTCATACTTTTTGGGAATGGAAGTGAGGCAGGTTTGGAATGAGATTTTCATCTGCAAGAAGAAATATTTGAAGGAGATGCAAGAGTGTGAGTACTCCAATGACTCATACAGAAAAACTTCAGAAGCAAGATGGATCTAAACCGGCAGATGAATGAGATTATAGAAGTTTGATTGGATGTCTTATGCATCTCACAACAACTAGGTTGGACATCATGTTTACTGTAAGTGTCTTATCCAGTTTTCTTAATAGTGGAAGTGAGTTGCATATGGTAGTCGCAAAGAGGATGTTGAGGTACTTGAAAGGTATTTCTATATATGGAATCAAGTTGCAAGGGTATTCCAATGATGGGGCAGGATCATTAGATGATATGAGGAGCACTTCTTGTTATTGCTTCACAATTGGGTCGGGATGTTTTTATGGTGTCCAAAGAAGCAGGAGTTAGTGGCTCAATCAACAGTAGAAGCTGAGTTCATTGCAGCTGCCGGAGCTGTTAATCAAACATTATGATTCAAGAAGTTGATGGATGATCTTCATTTGGAGCAAGAAGAAGACATGGGCATATTTGTGGATAATCAAGAAACTCTAGCCATTTCATGAAATCTGGTACTTCATGAAAGAACAAAACATTTTAAGGTCCGACGTTACTTCTTGAGAGAAGCGCAACAAGATGGTGAGATAAAGTTGGTACACTACAATTCAAAAAACCAAATTACATATATATTCACTAAGTCATTTTTTGTTGGCCGATAGGAATTTCTTGGGAAAAAGTTAGGAGTGAGCAACTCTTGATCCAGGAGGAGTGTGTTGATGTATCAATGTTGTTTTCTATTGAGTCAGTTGGTTGATGTCCTAGTTTCTAGGTTTTGATTGTTCTTGTTTTTTTTTACGTGGTTAGTCTTATTTTATAGGAGTGTTTAGCTGCATGTTTGTTACTACTCTGTAGTTTGTTGCTGATAAGCTATAAGTTAGTGGGCTACATGTGTTCATTGAGGAGTTTTAGTCTGTATTTAAGCAATTTCAAGTTTCATAAAAGAATTGTCAGAAGTTTCCTTCCATAATATTTCGTCTTCCTGCAAAATAAAGCTTTTGCTATCTATTCTCTTACTAAAAAAGAAAAAATCCAAAAAAAACCAAAACTATGCAATGATCAAGGATTATAGAAGGAATAAATCCAAGAATAAACAAGAGAGCAAATTACTTGTAATTGCACCCAGAAGAACAGTAAGCGAGTCGTAACAAGAAAAGGAAAACACCTCTACAACTTCTATTCCACCATTTTGGATCCGATCTGTCAAATACTTGACTTCATCAGTGCTAAAAGAGCTAGGAGGTTTAACCTATGTTTTTAGTCAAAACTACTAAGTCAAAACCTGTGTTTTGGATCCGATCAAGGACTGACCAACGATGAGGGCAAGTGCGGGGAAGAGAAGGGGGGCGATGGGGTGATAGGGAGACGACAAGTACAACTCCGGTTGTAGTGCCGTGGGACCCAGTGAGGGGAGGAAAAGGGGGGTCGGGGGTGATGGGGTGGTGACAAGTACAATTCCGGTGGTGCTGTCGTTGTTGTTATTGTACGCCGACGAGAATAAACTGAGAGCGACGGTGTCATTGTTGTTGTTGTACGCCGACAAGAACGTGGGGACGACGGTGCCGATGTTGTTGTACATCGACGAAAGCGTACGGGGCGACGATGTCGTCATTATTGTTTGTACTTCGACGAGAGCAACGATGCCGTTGTAGTTATACGTGTTCAATATCAATGATGGCTGGAGCGCAACCGACGAAGGTGGAAGAGTAGTACGGAGAGAGAATATTATATTGATTTATTTTCATTTGTAAATAGGAGGACAGATACGATAATGTAAGTATTACTTTTTTCAGAATTTCATTTGTGGGGAATTTATCTTAAATTATACTTGTAGGGAAATTAGTTTCTTGTTTTTACACAGCAAAAACACGTATAATACATATTTTATACTCAGATTGTTCAAAAATACGTTTTCCCGTCTATTTTCGAAAGATACACAAAATACGTATTTTTTTAAAGTTACGTTTGTTACATATTTTAAACATGTCTGTATTGTTAGTCGGATTTAATTTAATTATTTTATTAAATTTGGGCCGTAACATGTTGGTCTGTTTGTCCATGATTTAACTCAATAATTAAAAAAAGATTCAATTATCTTGAATGATTACGTAAAAAGTTTTTAAACACATAAATTAATACTAACAAACATATTCACAAAATAATAATAATAATAAATCGACCAATCATCAAGTTCTTTTAAATATTTGAGATAAGTTATAGTTTATTTTGGGCAATCTGGATGCTTTAAGCTTGATGACGATGCCTATTTGATGGATAACTTCTTTAAGTGTTTGATCTTTTAGCGAAAATTTATTAACACTATTATGTGTAAAGATTCAAAAATTTAAGATAATTTATTTTTTAGATTATTAATAAAAATAATATATTATTGAACGTTATAATTTATATAACAAGATTATAAAATTTATTTGTCAAGATTATGATAAAGATATACTAAATACGAGTAAAATTAAACCCGAACACACAAATATGAGGGGCTTAATATCCCTCTTGATCTGAAATTACAAAGAATGAGTTAGAAAATGAGCCTTATATCAATAGAAAGGTCTTGAAATCTAATTTTCAGAACAGTTTAAAAATTCAGATTTGGAGTTGTATGTAAGGAGTTATAAGTTGATTAGTGAAGAAAGATCAAATTGTCTTATCTAGCAAAAAATATAAAATTGAAAGAATAAACTGTTATTATTGAGAAGGATTCATGATATAAATTATTCTGATTCTTTGGAAAGATTAGGAAGTTTAGTTTATGTAAAATTTTACGAAATAATTTTTGGAGTTGTATACGAGAAGTTATAGATTTAAACGTGTCGAAGAGTCATGTTGGACAGAATCCGAGAATGAATCGTTTTGACCAGAAAACAACTATGTTAAACATGTCTAATGATGATAATACATAAAATCATCATCATGAACTATCAAAATAAGTATCAAAGACTTTTCTCAAAACTTGGCACCATCACATAATATTAATATGACGGTTTTCAATAAGTACGAACAAATATAACATACTACAAAAATAAACCAAAAGGATTACGGTTGAAATTCTTAATAAGTCGTTGAAAGTTTCCAGAGTGTGAGGGAGCACGGGCGCTGTTGTATCAACACGGGTCGTGTCACTATGGGCAGTAAGCCATTTTCCAGACTGTGAAGGAACATGAGCCGTGTTGTATTAATGCGGGCCGTGTCATTATGGATAGCAAGCCATTTTCTAGATTGTGAGGGAACACGAATCGTGTTGTATCAACACGGGCCATGCCACTATGGGCCGCGATTTCGATCCTTCAAGCTGCATGGACCGTGTTGTTTAGTGCTCAACCTCATAACGTGAACATCATACACAAAACTGTATTTTAATACGCGTATCCTATTATAATATAGGATTCGAAGACGCTACTCGTTGTCACTTAAGGACAAGGTTAAACACGTGCTCGCGAAGAATTGTGATAAAAGGTAACGTTTACATTCATTGTGTGTGACGATGCGTATTATTATACCATGAGTATAATAATATGTATTGGAATATTTGGACGTGGTCACTAAATGTGGCTGACGTAAAATAATGTCTGCAACTGCTGTGTGTTATGTGCAAAATACTGAGTGATGTGGAGTTTTGTTGCATGGTGTATGTTATGTCTTATTTGCTGATATAATAAGGATGAATGTGTGAAAGGAGTGTAAATCCATAATTACTGAGATAACTCCGTGGTATAAAACATAAAGAGTGTTGTGTCTGTCACATGTGTTATACAGTGACTTGGTGGTGACATTCTTTCATCGACCTTTTGGTATGAGGGTAACTCACTGCAGGAGACCATGTCTCTGGTTTGGCTGATCCCCTTTCGCGGATGTCCCTTTTGCTAAAGCTGAATAAAGCTTATCTGTGAAATTGAATAAGTCTCGCCAAGGACACAATTATAACATTGAGGGTATCTATTGTCTGTCGTCTCTGTGTGATTGACATGATGTTAAGTATAACAAAGTCTTGAGTGAACTGTTGAGTGCAGCAGTGCGTGAGATTTGGACTGGGGACCTGTTGTGTCACAATGTCATTGTCTCAGTTTGTTTGATATGCAGATCTTGACTATTATTATCAAAAGGGTATAATTGTAGTAAATAATATCGATAATGTCTGGAGTGTCGATGGACGCATGATTTCTAGGGTTGTTACGTGATGATAAGTGTGCTTATGTGACTAGAGTGAATCATTGGTATGCTTGTGATGATAATTATGAATGGCAGATTTACATGATAATTTCAGAGTGTTGGAACAAAGTATCTAAATGATCATTTTCCTTTTCTTTTATTGTCTTTTTCTCTGGTGTAACCCCTGATAAGGGGACTGACACGTTAATGAACTCCTATAACTCACGGTTACTATTTTGCTATATCTTTCTTCTTCTCTTTGATACAAAAATAAGACTTGAAGGAGAAACATGGCCTAAAATTTGATGTTAGATGTAACTTTTGTGTGAAAGATATTCTGATCTTAAAAAGAGATGTAATTTTCGCTGCAAAGGTGATATTCTGACATATGATTGAGTGCATCAAAAATTTCTAAACTAAAGATGTATTAGTGAACTTAACTTAATTCTAATGACTAAATCAGAAAGTATAGTTTTTGTCTAGGTGAGACGTTGGGTCCAACGACAGTGACGTCATATATATTATTAATAAGTAATGGAAAGTTGGAACGTTACAATATGGCTTTTGCATTATAAATGTTTTTTTAATGTTATAAATATTATTAAACATTTCACATAATCTTGTATTTTTGGTCCCGTATTTTCATGAGGACACGCACTATACCCGTATTGATACGTCCCGTTCGATGGCTGTAACCACTTTTTGATCCCTTTTTTTTTTTACTCGTTCTACTCATGATCGTCACGAACTTTACACGTATAGTTTTCGTATCGTATTTTTATCGTCCCGTATTTTGCTAACTATATTTATACCTCTAAGTAATTCACTTTTTATTTCATTATCAAATAAAAAAATATAAAACTTAGTTTTTCTGATATGAAGATTGTTAATGAGATCTATTAAAAAAATTATTAATGAGATTTTATTCGATCAAAGAAGAGACTGATCAAAATACAAAGTAACCGTTTTGATTCATAGAAGAGCACATAAAAACAAGGGAGCAATTTGCATATATATATTTTCATAATAGATCCGTTACAATGCTGTGCTGGTGCCGATCACACTCTCTCTAAGAGCACTTGTATCAGAATCTTTTAATAGATTCTCTATTTTTTATATTCAAATTCATCTTTTTCTTAATTTATAAAATCTCTATTTATCATCCATTATATCAAAATCTCCATCTAAATCTCAACATCTTTAAATCAATAATATTTTATATTCTTTACAAGAAAAAAATATTTTATATCCTTTCTCATCCTCTTTGCTTAAACCCAAACCCAAACCTCCGCGTAACTCCTGTCCACTGCACTCATCTCCCTTGACTCCCCCAACATCACCCACTGCACTTCCCTCTCCATCCTCCATCGCACCATGTTACCCTTGTCGTCGTCGTCGATCATCAACATACTCGTAATTGAGATCGTAACTCAATTCCGCCATCGTAGCAAAACACTATCACGAGAGGTGAAGAAAATTCAATAACGTCGTCGTCAGGCGACGGATGTGTCCAACCATGACGACGACGATGGAAAGTTATGTGGCGATTTGGAGTTAAAGGGATGAGATAGAGGGATGAGGGAGAGCCATGTTGAGGAGAGATTGGGTATGTGGTTATGGCTTGCATAAAAAAAAAAAAAATTTAACTTTTTTTTGTTATATAATAAATATAATTTTTTTTTCATATCCCATAATAATTACAACTTTATCATATTAAAAAAATTATATAAAAAAATATAAAATCAATCAAATTCATCTATAGTATTCTCACTATCTTCTCTTACAATTAATACAATAAATTTCACACTTACCAAAAAAATATTTTTTCTTTATTAAATTTTACAAAAATTCAACACACACATAAAATCTCACACGGATCAATTTATTGTATTTATTATTGGATGGAGGGAGTAATAATTACAGAAGTGAACTGTGCATCCCCAATTTGTCGACTCACTGTTCATAATTATGCATAATTTATAATATTTAGATATTATGTTGGAGTTATAATTTTTGCCTAATTTCTTCTTTTCGTTATCTAAACTACATAAGTTATCTATCATTACAAATATATAATATAAATATATGAAATTTTTTTTGTTAATCATGTACGTATCCATTTCCTATTAGATAAGAGCCATTGAATTTTTCATTAGTTGATTTGACAATGAATTAAGTAAGATCGTTAAAAACTTCATTATTAAGGAAATAAATGGTTAAGTAACTATATAAAAGATAAGAGCAACAATATTAAATTTTTTTGATTTGATCGATTTCTTCCTTGATCGATTATGGATACATTGGTAACCTCATTTGCAATATTCAATGAAAAATCATGAACCTAGAAGGAATTGAATTTTTATATTATAGTATCTCATAATACAATAATATTGATGGCTTATGTATTGCTCAATACTATGAGTTTCTTATAATTGAACAATCAATAAATTGAAGTTTATACTCCCTCCGTTCCATAAACTTTGCAAGATGTACGTATTTTACACTATTCTATACAAATGAATACAAGTTTCGTTTTTATATCAAATCACGTTTGATTGTCCCGCAATATGTATTAGGTTAAAATACGTAACTTATACAACCATTGATGTTTCACGATAAATTTTTAAAAAATTACGTTTGATCGTCGTTGCACGCGTGTCAAACTTTGCATCGATACGCGTGCAAAATCAAAACGTTGTAAAGTTTATGAGAGGGAGGGAGTAATACATAATATAAATACTTAATCTAATATGAATTATTTATTATTAATAGAAAAAAATACCAAATAATACGTTGCAAAAAATTACAATCAAAAGTTATACAATCACAAATACAGATTTAGTTTTACATAATCCAATGCAAGTTCTCTAATTTGCTACTACCTCCGTCCTAAAATGATTATAACGGCATGCATTTCAAAATATTTCGTTCTTATTCTTAATGATGTCAGAAAAATTTTAAACTGGTTCAAAATTAAAGTTCATAACTTAATTTATCATTAGTGTTTCACAATCTTTTTGTAAAAAACGACGTTTGATCGTATTAAAATAGACCTTAAATTGCATGTCGTTGTAATCATTTTGAAACGAAGAAAATATCTACTATATATACTAAGCGAAAATAATTGAGATTGCAGCTTGATCGGATATTTATAGATTTAATTTTTTTTTGTTTTTTTACTAAGTGAATAAATTATCCAAATAATTTTTTAAGTTTGGATATTTTTAGATTTAATTACTTTTTATCAAGTAAATAAATTATTTAAATAGTTTCTAAGATCGGATAAGACCAATCACGGTAATTCATTCCCACAATTAAAAGATCCAATGAAATATCAATCAAATAGTAATATCCTTTTTCGAAATAAAATAAATATCAAACAAATTTAAAATAAATCTTAATATATATTATAAAATACATATCTTTCAATAAAATAGTTTAAATTAAAAAATCATTTTTGAATTTGCTCCCAGTGTGTATTTATATTTATCCCGTACATAACTACACGGATGCACATACTAGTATGGTCTATGCGCGGTTGATTTGAGCAATATATCATCAAAATATGGATGGGTTTTATCTCTTGATTTGTTTCCTTCATAGATTTGAGATTAAGGCACGGCCTAATCCACCCTTAACCTTATTATATACGGAAGCATAAATCATAACTTTAGATATTATATCAGAAACCCAAAAAAAAAGAAGAAAAAACCATTCCCTATTGCCATGTTTATACATACATTGTGCCATGTTTATTTTCAGCTTCGACGAGAAGGTATTCCGAGATTTTGAGACAGCTTCACTTCTTTGTAAAGGAAACACCTTTCTCAATACTTCCTGCCAACTCTTTCTTCGCCTTTTCCAGACCAATCCTGTTGCCAAAATTTCATGCTCAAGTCAGACCAGATACACAAAAGGAGAAACAGAATTCATGTCAATTCCATCTGGTGAATTCCGCTATACCTCTCAAACTCGTTCAAAGGGCCTAGTGGGTAGATCTCCTCCACACCGTTGCGACCAAGCTTTACTTTAGAAGCAAAGAATGGAAGTTCTGTCACCTGTCGAGGGGAAGAAGTCATAGTTTCCTTGCAAATAGCGCTTACTGAAAGTTCAGTGATATGAGACGAAAAATAAGAAAGAGCAGATATCATGCCTGGGAGGCAACAAAAGCACATTCCACAATTCCTGCATCTCCCCTCAGACCACGGAGGCAAGCATCGGCAAACTTCACGGCCGCATATGCCTGCAATATTCAAAGATATTATAGCAATTAAGCTCACATGTGGATCATACGATGGGTGCTCCCCCCAATATCACAGATATACACGTTTGGTGTCGAGAGAAAAACCACACACCATTGACAATGTTGCAGATCCTGCCCCAGCTTTAGCCTGCAAGAGATCAACATTGAGTGCTTCATGTAAAAGGTGAATATTTGTATTGATCTCCTCATTTCAGACCATAAGAACTAACTGTCAAAGATTATTTTGGGAATAACAGAAGAGCTGTAAAGTGTGGCCAGGCTATGTGGACTTTCCAAACCATATACCGATCAAAAACTATTTACGGAACAAACGAAAAAATAAACTAGAGTGCAAATTCAATGATTGCAGCCCAGAAGAACTGCGAGCGAGAAATGAAAAAGAAAAGGAAAATACCTCTACAACTTCTGTTCCACCATTTTGGATCCGATCTGTCAAATACTTGGCTTCATCTGTGCTGAAAGAGCTAGGAGGTTTAACCTGTGTTTTTAGTCAAAATTATAAGGTCATGCCATGACCATGGAGCAAACACAGGCATTACCATTGTAGTTGCAACTTGCAACCAACCTGAGACAAGAGAGGTAAGATTGTAACTCCTGCATGGCCCCCAACCACCGGAACATCAACCTCCCTCGGGTCAAGTCCTAGAACTTCAGCCTGAAAGATTATTTAAGGTAAAGTTAGAAAAGAAACTTCATGAAAAATTTAATGCATGAGATTTAGGCAAACTGGTCAAAAGTGTTTGTTTTTTTTTTTTTCTTTTTTAAAGCTGATGGAGTTATAAATTTTGAGACATGGCAAAAATTTGAGTTACTACATCAGCATGTTCTGTTAATATAGCCTAGAGGAAGCACAATCCAGGTACTTCAATAAAATTTCTGCTGCTAATATGCAAAAATAACAGATCTCATATCTACTGAGGAAATTCCTTATCTAGGCGCTACAGAGTGCAAGACAGGAGCATCAGAGAGATATAAAAAGCAGTATTCGATGCAATATGATACCCCAGCAACGAGGCCTTGGTAATCTAGTAGATGTGTGAAACTAGGACACACAATTATTTTCCCTCACTATTATCTACAGATTCAGAAAAAAGAAGTGCACATCACCTACCACAAAAGTGTTGGCCCTGACAACATCGAGCATTGTAACACCGAGTAAGCGCTTAGGATCATATGTTCCAGCCTTCTTAAAAACCTCTGCAGCAATAGGGACGGTGGAATTTACAGGATTACTGATCAAGTTCACAATTGCTCTAGGGCAGCACTTGGCAATGCCTTCACAGAGTGTCTTCACAATCCCAGCGTTGATGTTGAATAAGTCGTCCCTAGTCATTCCTGGTTTCCTAGGAACACCTGCCGGAATTATCACCAGGTCCATTCCTGTTAATGCATCCTCGAGCTGTGGTTGCCCGAGAAAACCACGTACCTGGAAATGTACAATTAATAAGAGACGATAAATGATATAGACATATCTTTATTTAAAGGAGAACCAACTAATATGATTTTAAAGCACAACGCTTTTTTTGTGAATTTAAATGATAATCAAAATAGTTTCCTCTGCTACAAAACTCTCCAATCTGATACCTTTCCTTTGGCACCAGCTCTACAACTCAAGAATAATTCTAGAGAGACTGAGATATACAACGCAATCGATTCTCGATGACTGTAAATTTGATTAATCATGCCACTGGTTCCAATGGAAGAAATGGAGATCCAAAATTCCCTAAGTTCCAATGCAAGTCTTCATACTAAATCATCACTTCCCATACACTTGACATTTTCCAATCATTTCATCCGTAACTTGATCTTCTGATAAGGTACCTTCTCGACATCAAAACATGACCAAGACGAAATGATGTAACTTGCAGATACCTCGTTACCCTTACAATGGTAGAAATTATTTCAGTAATCACCTAACATCGAAGCCACAAACTAGTTACAACAACTCTCATAAACTAGCAAATAGTAACAGCCATACTTCCATGTGTTTACACCTGCATGCACACCGTAATTACCAAATCGCCAGCCCCTCTTCCATTCCCCGTACTAGAAAACACAACATCGGTCTGGCATCTTTACCACAATCATCATTCCGTGTACAACATCCAGCCTACCCCTGACACTCGCCCATATCTAAACCACCATACATACCAATCTCTCAGTACAACCAAGTACCAATCACATTTTGTTGTGATTAATGAAACCAGCTCATCACTTACACTTGAAGAGCCACCAACTTAAATCAAACAAATCAATCAAAAAACCAATCATCAACATCAACAAACAAACAATCAGCAAAACAAGTAGTCTAAATTCTCACAACGGCGCCGGTATCCATGTGACTGATATCGGCCGTCACGCCCGGCGTATTCACAACATCATAGAGATGCAACACAGACACCAGAGGATTTATCTTCATCAACAACGACAGCGGCTGCCCGATCCCGCCCGCCGCTCCCAGTATCGCGACCCTAAACCCCGACACCCCGCCCTTGGCTCTGCAATTCGATCTTCCAATACTCCAAGTACTGGAATTCACATCCATCTATACAACAATAACGCAATTCGAGGTCTGATTAATCGAAGCAATCAATGGAATCCGACGGAGGAATTGGGAGAACCTGAGTGGGAGGAGGGTGGAGGTGAGCTGAGATTCGAGCGATGCGTTGGTTTGCTTCCAGCGTCGGCTGCATCGTCCGCGGCGGAGGCGGTGATGGGATCCCGGCGATGGATGATCCGATTCCGGTGAGTGATGAGAAATATTGTGGAATATTGTGTTTTTTTCTATTTCTTTTTTTGATTTTTTTTTTTTTCCTTTTTGTGGGGTTTGGTTGTGATGAGAAATGTTGATGTTGTGGGATAAAAGGAGGATGGGCTTATCTGAACTTGTGTTCAAATTGGTTTTAGCCTTTCGTTTTTTATTTGTGGATTTGTGGATATTGAGGATTTTATGTGTTATGGTTGCAAGGACTAGATAGCGCCAGCCTCGAGTTATGGAAATCACGTGACAGGAGTATGTATTAAGTTTTGACTTTGGTCATGACACATTTCCCATGAATTTTTAATCACGATCATTTATTTTCATGTTTTCTTCCTCATAGGTTAAATATAACATACAAAACTAACATATGAATTGATAAATTATTTTTTAATTTGTAATATTATAAAATTATCATTAACTAACGAGAGAGAAATGATAATTGATCAAACCCAAAGAAAGAATTAAGGTAAGGACAAATGGGTTATTTTATTCAAAAATTTTTTTACATTGAATATGATTGTAATAAAAATAAGACATTCAAAATTAGAAATTTTGTTCCATTTTTTTGGGACGAAGGAAGTAACAAGTACTTATAGAATATTAAAAGCGAGCAATGTTAGAATTGTGATAAGTTTGTTAAGAATGATAGAACCAACCATGATGATTTGTTATGAATTACTATCTTCGTCCCATAAATCTTATAATATTTATCATGTAAATTATAAAGTTGATCACGTGACAAATGATCTACTGAATAATCAAATAATATTTTTTTTATAAATTTATGATAAAACATCACAGATGGTTTAAATTACATATTATAATCTTGGATCAAAATAAATTTCTTACCGTATCAATTAATAGTAAATACAACTTAATAATATGCGTAATGAATAATACAGTTACTATACATTATTGCATATTTTGTGGAATGAACGGAGTATTTTTTAATCTCTTAAACAAGTCCAACCATAAAGATAAAATGAGTGTAGTCATTGTTATAATTTGACAAAAAATAATATTTTTGATCCAAGATATAGAACTCTTACTTCAATGTAAAAATGATTCTATTTTATAACCAAATGGTTTTCAAAATTGTAGAACTCTCTGCTCCAATAGTTGGTTTTATTTTAAAACCACATGATTTCAAATGATTTTTAAATGAAAAGGTGATGTGACAAGAATAACTAAACTCAAAATTGATTCCAAATTTGGAATCGAGATTGACACAATTTTATTTTAACATCAGATATAACTAATGATTGAAATTTTATTTATTTATTTTTTATTTGATGTCAAATTATAATAACAGCATCACGTTTGGCTAATGGGAGGACTTGGTCAGAGCAAGTCCAATCTTGGTACTAAAATACGTATAAATATTACTATAATTTGACACCAAAAAATACTTTTGATTTAAATTATATAATTATGACTCAAACGTTTGGTTGTATTTTATAATTTATTGATTTCAATTTTAACTAACTTTCCCTCTAGTTTTATCTTTGTCACTTTTGATCACAATTCAACTAATATATTACTTTGTACGTTTGTATTTGATCAGATAAATTCAACATGGCTATAAATTCCTCCTCTAATTCCTATGTCCTTAGTTTTCTTTCATTTTTTATCAAAACCATGACTAATTAAGTGTTTTATTAAATTTTTCTCTAATTCTATATCCATGTCTAAATAGGGTCGGACTATATATATGACATAAAAAGATCACAATATCTTTGTTGTGTTTATATATATCTTTCTTTCCAAACTATATCATGAGAAACTTAACCAAAAAGATATTACAGAGAAATTTTAATGGGTCTTCTTGAGATGAGGAAGAGACAGACATGACTCATACGATTATGGCATATCGATATCGCAACATGCAAACACGTCGTAAACAACAAGGAGGGTACATTGGTTCCACAAGTGGTCGAGTTGTTGTCCTCTGTGATAGAGTTGCAGCCAATGATAGGATATATAATGATTTTTTGTGTGAAAATTCGCTCCATGATAAAAAGTTATTTCATCAACGTTTTCATATGGTTAAACCCATGTTTATGCGGATTTTGGGTCATCTCCAAGAGCACGATGACTATTTTGTCCAGAAGATCGACGCCTGTGGCTCTCTAGGTCTTTCGGGAATCAAAAAATGACGGCAGCTTTGAGGATGCTTGGTTATGGAATGCTCGCTGATAGTGTAGATGAGTACGCGAAAATAGACAAAAGTACAACAATTGAATCTCTTAAAAGTTTCTGCAGGGGTATTGTCCATATTTTTGAACCAGAGTACTTGGGTCTTCGAATGAAGTCGATGTTGTAAAGCTCTTGCATATAGCGAATGCATGCGGATTACCTGGGATGCTAGACAGCTTGGATTGCATGCATTGATAATGGGAGAAATGTCCAATAGCTTGCCATGGTATGCATGTCGGACGCGTTGAAAAACCTACCATAGATAATGAGTCAATTCAAGTACTCAAAATATCAACAATCAATAATCATCCATACAAGGATAATAAGATCCTGTAGTTGAAGTAGTCCATTTTGCCATGATTTCGCTCTTGCGATGTTGGTAATAAGTCTTTAGTTGTACTTCCTCAAGGAGACTTAGGTCTATCCACATAATTTTATCGTCATATCTCTTTCTTCTTCCTTATAGCCTTCATTCCCTAAATGGCCATCTTTTCCTCCTCTATTGTTGTTCGTTTTTCTATATATGTAATTCTTCTTTCTTTTAATTTAGTCTTTCTAGTTTCTTTCGTGATTATATTATGATTGAATTGTTTCATCAAACTCATAAATTTGACATCCAATATTTCTTCATGATTGTTCTTTGATATTTTCTTCCGTCAGATCTCTTCTTATTAGGGGAAGACACACTATCATTGCATCCATTTATAGGATCAATGTCCGTGTCGTTATATGGATATGTGTTTGGAACTTGGCTTGTTTGGACTTGCTCTTAGTTACTTTAACACTACATTTGCAATGGGTTAAGAGACACAATCGTTGAGTGTTTTTTCTACAAGACAAAAAGAATTTGAGAATGATTTTTTGAAATTTGATGATGAGATAAAATGATGACTAAAAAAAATCTTGCAATTTAAACTTTAGACTGATAGATGTCCTTATCACACATAATCTTATGTGTTCATGTCAAACATTTACTAAACCCTTTCTATAATGTTTTATTTGAAATTTATGTGGATCATAATGTAATTTTTTTCCACGAGGAATTTATGTGAATCATATTTCAACTGTTATTGTATGTTGCAAATTTTTCAATGATTTGACATAGGCTTACAACCTTCACTTCTTGAACAACTTCTACTGTTGAACGGTTGAATCATCTACTGTTGAACAACTTCTTCAATGATTCTATGAGACCATGACAGAGAAAAAGAATTTCACACAACGAATACTTTTTCTGGTGTTCCCAATCAAAACATTACTCCAGCTCATAAACTCCCCCAATTTTCAAATTTCAAAACCCACCACATAACCCACGTCCGCTCTGTAACCACGGTTAAATTTAACGCAACCCCAGTTACCCCTTGACAGCCTGTCCAAAGCCAACCCCACCTCACCCACCATGTTCTGTTTTCTCTTTTTTTTCTCTCTCCCTTTTTCAAATAATATTCCATTTCTCAACCGTTATATAAATATCCACCCCACACCCAAGCCCACGCCTTCATCACTTTTATTTCTCTCTCTCATTTCTTGGGTTTTCTTTGAAGGCGTCTTCATCAACGCCTTCGTCTCCGTCGAATTCCTCAGATCTAGAGCGACATTGTTGATATTTAGATTTCGAAGATGAGAGAGTGCATCTCGATTCACATCGGACAGGCCGGGATTCAGGTCGGGAACTCCTGCTGGGAACTTTACTGCCTCGAGCACGGGCTCCAGGTAATATAATCGTCATCCTCATCGTCATCGTTATCGATTCTCGGTTTCGTTGTTTTAGGGATTTTGAGGCGGGTTGTGTTGTGGATTCGTTGGATTTGGTTTGAGTGGAATTGCATTGATGTTGTTGGTGGAGAATGTGTGGATCTTGTGGTTGAATTGGTCTTGTTCCTGTTAATTTACTGGTTTAAGGGGAGACGCATTGCCGCTGGTGGATAATGTGTAGATCTGGTTATGTTTTGCTTTGATGGAGTCGTTTGCGTTATGGATCTATATGTCTAGTGGAGAACGTGTATATCTGGTGGTTGAATTGGTCTTATTCGAACGTTTACTTGGTGGTTTGAGGGGAGACGCTTTGCTTTTGCTGGATAATGTGTAGATCTTGTTATGTTTTGCTTTGGTGGAGTCGTTTGCGTTATGGATCTATATATGTGGTGGAGAATGTGTAGCTCTGGTGGTTGAACTGGTCTTGTTTGTGTGTAATTGGTAGTTTGAGGGGAGACATTGCTGGTTGCGGATAATGTTTAGATCTGGTTATGTGTTGGTTTTATAGAGGCATTTGCGTTTTGGATCTGTAGATCCGGTGGTTCTGTGTGATGATGTGATCTCGTCGTTGTTGGATGTGAATTGTTGGTCAGATCTATAGATGTTGCATTTTGAGCGATCTCATTGTAGAATTTAAACAGTTAGGATCTCAGATATTAGATAATGCATCTTGAGGGCTCTCATTGTCAAATTCTTAACAATTTTGGCCTCAGATCTTTAGATTTTGCGTTTGCCTTTAGTAATTGTCAAATTGTCGAGAATTATGTTCTTGGATATGTAGATCTATGGAATTTTTCATGATGTCGTTCTCGGATCTTTAGATCTATGGAATTATCTTCTAGATCGGGATCACTAGGGATTTTGTGTATGAATGATTTGCAGATTTTTCTGAATTGCTTTCTTTTGGAGATTGTCATTGTTTGCACTATGGAATTGCGGTTTCTTTGTCCTTGATATTGTACATTGTCCATACAACAATAAGATCAATGGTTTCGTATCTATTAAAACATAAGAATTTCATACAGTGTGTTTCGAATCATTGATTCAAGGGCTTGCTATTTAGTGTTCTCTTTATTGTAGTATGCATTGTTTTCACTGACCTGTTCGTTTTTTTTTTTTTTTTTTTTTTTTTTTTTTTTTTTTGGGTCTTTGCAGCCTGATGGCCAGATGCCGAGTGACAAGACTGTTGGTGGAGGTGACGATGCATTTAACACCTTCTTCAGTGAAACTAGCTCAGGGAAGCATGTCCCTCGTTCCATCTTCGTTGATCTTGAGCCCACTGTCATCGATGAAGTGAGGACTGGTACATACCGCCAACTCTTCCACCCCGAGCAACTCATCAGTGGCAAGGAAGATGCTGCCAACAACTTTGCCCGTGGTCACTACACCAGTAAGTGTCGGCCATCCGAATTGATCATTGAATTGGTTTCTGCTGAATTATGAGTCATGCATTGATTTCTTGTGACAGTTGGGAAGGAGATTGTTGATATCTGCTTGGATCGTATCAGAAAGCTAGCCGACAACTGCACTGGACTCCAGGGTTTCCTTGTCTTCAATGCTGTCGGAGGAGGAACTGGTTCTGGTTTGGGCTCGCTCCTCCTTGAGCGACTCTCTGTCGACTATGGGAAGAAATCCAAGCTGGGTTTCACCATCTACCCATCCCCGCAGATTTCAACTTCTGTTGTTGAGCCATACAACAGTGTCCTGTCCACCCACTCTCTTCTGGAGCACACTGATGTCGCGGTGCTTCTTGACAATGAGGCAATCTATGATATCTGCAGGCGCTCACTTGATATTGAGCGTCCCACTTACACTAACCTCAACCGCTTGATCTCTCAGGTGAATATAATGACTTTCTTGAGCTAATACTGTCGAATTTTCGTGTTGCATATATACAGAAAAATTGACGTTGTTTGATTTATCTGTATCAGGTGATCTCTTCTTTGACGGCCTCTTTGAGGTTTGATGGTGCTTTGAACGTGGATGTGACCGAATTTCAGACCAACCTGGTCCCATACCCGAGGATCCACTTCATGCTCTCATCTTATGCACCTGTGATATCAGCCGAGAAGGCCTACCATGAGCAACTCTCCGTTGCAGAGATCACCAACAGCGCATTCGAGCCATCATCCATGATGGCCAAGTGCGACCCACGTCATGGCAAATACATGGCGTGCTGCCTCATGTATCGTGGCGATGTTGTGCCCAAGGATGTCAATGCTGCTGTTGCCACCATCAAGACCAAGCGCACCATCCAGTTTGTCGATTGGTGCCCGACCGGCTTCAAGTGCGGCATCAACTACCAGCCACCAACTGTTGTCCCCGGCGGTGACCTTGCCAAGGTGCAGAGAGCCGTCTGCATGATATCGAACTCAACCAGTGTTGCTGAGGTGTTCTCGAGGATCGATCACAAGTTCGACCTCATGTACTCCAAGAGGGCATTCGTTCACTGGTATGTCGGTGAGGGGATGGAGGAAGGAGAGTTCTCCGAGGCTCGTGAGGATCTCGCTGCACTTGAGAAGGATTATGAGGAAGTCGGTGCTGAGGGCGCTGATGATGATGAAGGCGAGGAGGGCGAGGACTACTGATGGGCTTCATCCTTTGAAGCTTTCTCTTCTAAAGTCTTCGAATAACATGAACAATTTGGTTGTGTTTCTGTTGCTGGTTTTGTTTCCCGTGTTGTGTCTTTGATTCCTATTATCTGTGCTTGTCCATACTGTTGTGCTGAATGGGCTTGTTTTGTTTCTTTGTTTCAGTCTATCAGTTTGAATGTCGAAGCTTTTATCTCTAATGAAGTATTGTCAGTGCTTCTATGTTGTCACTTTTATCTCTTAATAATTTGCATGTCGAAGCAGTTTCTACCCTGTGCTTGTTTTCGTCGCTTTGTTTACCTCACATGGCATTAGAACATCAATCATTCTTCGAGTACGATTGGAAAGGTTTGATCGATATCGTGGAATATTCAAATGTTATTTTTTTTGAAAAAATATCGTGAAATATTAATGATAACAAAGTTTTTTATATCGTGTGTTGAATAATATGAAAATAAAAAAACATTATAGTAATTATAGGATGAAAATAGTATTATTTTGTTTTACATCCATAGAGATAATATTGTAAGTACTATATTATTCCTCGAGGTTGACGAGTATGCTTGGAGTATGTCCTACTTCCAATACAAACTCCGGGGAACATTTCCCCAATGGTCATCATGGTACCATGCTATCAATGTCTCAACCACAACTAAATTGCCATGAACGGGTGGGTCACATAAACATCACGGTCTTTTTCCTAAGTTTTTACCTTTTAACTCAGAACTTATAATTCTACGAGAGATGATAATTGGTCACATAAATTTAAGAAACGTCATGAACTTCCTCCTAAGTTTTCATCTTTTCAACTTATAATTTTATGAGGGATGGCAACGTACACGTTTGTGCTATTTGTTTCGCATCGTCTTTCTGGCTTCGGTCGAATCATGGTAAATTACTAGTATACGACACTTATGAAAAAAATCTCTGATTAGAGGAAGAAAGGTTTGGAAGGAATATACAAAAACAACGGTCGTCAATAGTCTTCTTATTCCATTTCAACACAAAAAAAATCGTGACATTTTAATTGGACATACGACCCAAGCCCACCACACGGCTCAAATCTGAGGGCGAACAAAACCGAACCATTTTTACTCGAAAATTCGCAGCAGCACACAAAGAAACCCAAAAAATGGCGATGAGATTGACGAAGCTGAGATCGGGCCTACAATCCGCCCTCACCGGCGGCGCCGGCTACCGCTCGGAGATCATCAAGCGCACCTTCGCCTCCTCCTCTTCTGCTCACGATGATGAGCGTAAGTTCCTGCAATTCCTCTCCATTGAGCCTCGATCTTATTATCGTCATTGAATGATTATCGTCATTGAAATCGATGTTTTGAATCGAATCAATCGTTATCGTGTGTGTGATTGATCTGTGTGTATGCTTTGTGTTATCGTTTTTATGTGGTGGATGATGAGATCTTTGCTTCTTTTTTTTTTGATTGAGTTTTTTTAGGGTTTGGTGACGTCGGGCTTTCGTTTGATTGGATTGGTTTCCATTCGAGATTGATGGATTATTTTGGGCGAGATTGATGGATGAGGTGCAGTGGAATAGGTTTTCGGTATTAAACCTCTGGTTCCAACTCAAACCAATTGGCAATTGGCAATGAGCAGTGACCCATGATCTATATATGAACTTATAATATTTTTGCCCTACCTGATGTGGGTAAATTATTCTCGACATTCGGATGGAGCATTGTAAGATTGCGTTATCTTTTCGTTTTTAGGGGCGTGGTTAGTCCATTTTGATGGAATGCTGAGGCTGTTCCCATTCAAATGATGTGTAGTAGATCCTTCGTATTCGAGACTGATCGAAGCAGTGACTCACGGCTTCATATTGCGATAACATATGGTGTTTTTTCCCCCCAACTTTGGTGAAATGTATGTGGTTTTCATTGGGGCATGGTTTTGTTTCGGTCGTTGGACGCACTTCATTCCTTTATTTTACTTTTGAATTTCAGATGAGACCGCCAAGTGGGAGAAGATAACCTATGCTGGAATCGTTGCTTGCACAGCCTTGGCAGCTTATTGCTTGTCAAAGGGCCATCATCATTTTGAGGAACCGCCGGTGAGCCTTCTTTCCTTTGTGTGGCTCCATCAATCTTGTATTTTCATATCGACTGTAGTTTGGCCATAGATGGACTTTTTCGCTGCATGTGTATGATCAGCTCTCTTTGTCTGATTCCAAGGATGATTTTGTTTTTGAATCTGAGGTCTCACTCTAATGGTTTTGTTTGCAGGCTTACCCATATTTGCACATCCGTAACAAGGAGTTCCCATGGGGTATGTTTCTTTTGTTTATCTTTGTATGGCATATTTCAGATTCTGATTCATAAAAAATCACATGCTATAAGGATTAACGATTCCTATTTCATTTTTGAGTTTTGGCATGAAGCCTGATCTCCGAGGTCATTTCTGATAATGGTGGACGAGTCGCTTGATACGATTGCTTATTTATCTTGCATACAACATAGTGAAGTCGGTCTTTTAGAGTTGATTTGGAGGGATGTTCTGGACATGTATGTGATCTTTAAATTAGATCGCCATGTCCATTCTAAGATTGGCTAGAGGACTAGAGGTAGTGCGAAGATTCTTTCCGCTCTAGACCCTAGTTTGGCTCTCAAATACATGCATTCTATTGAATAAAAGTTGGAAGTTTATTATATCCTTTTTTATTATATATTTATGTCCTCGTTCAAAAGGTCAAGACTTGAAGATCCTTCTCCATGATGATGGAGTTCTTATAATTAAGCTGCAGAGACCAATTCTAAGATTGCTTTCTGTTCCTCGGAAGTTACGTTCTCAAATCATACTAGAGCATTCCTGTGAGTTCCCACGTTGATGCTGCCTCCTGCATTTTCTTGGTTGAATATAATCTTCGAGGCTTTCTCTTAGACTCATATATCATGTCCAAGGCCTGGGCAATTTCATCCTGTACCATGCCTATATTGATGATGGTTAGAATGAGAGTTCTAGTGATATCTCTATCTAGCGTAAACTCTGCAATGTTTGCCTTTCTTTGAATGCTAACTGCTGAGCAGGCGATCTCCAGAGTGCTTGGTTCTGTGAAACTTGAATGCTGAATTTGTTATGTTGCTCATTTGTGCTCAATGATCTCCATCTTAGGCTTGTTTATTCACTTCTAATGTGCAAATTTTGCTGTTTGCAGGTCCAGATGGGCTCTTTGAGTCAAAGCACCACTGATCAAATTGAAGTTTGTTGGAACTACAATTTGATCACATTGCACTTTCACTTCATCAATAAAATTGTTATTTCGTTTCTAGCCTTTTTTGCCCATGCGCACTTTCTATTCAGATAACTACGGGCAGTATTGTTTTGGTATTTTATGACGTATCGTGCTCAAGTGAAGACCTGTTTCCGCAAATAATGATGTCTCATAAGATTTTGGAGTTTAATGTGATTCCATTGTTGTGTTGACAGATTGTCTACTTTGTTTATGTTGTCTTTTGTTCATCACAGTTGATTAACTTTGAAACGAGCTAGTCTAGTCGATGAGCGGCGGCCTATTCTTTCATGGTGATAGAGCACCATCATATGTACGTTGCAACACTCTTGTGGATGCACAATAATCCGAGCATCATGGTACGTATAAGTGCCATTAGCATAAACATTGAGTATCAATTAGAGTAACTTTCAATAATGCCAAAAACACCATGCTTTGCCGAAACTTACAGTGGAAATAAGTCAAAGGCAATAAGTTCACAAATCTCATGCACAGAAATATAGCTTAACTTAGGAAGCAACCGGTATTTGATAATCCAACGGTAATAAGTTATGGACTAATGCAATCCCCTACTGTTGCTCTTTCACAGCTGAGGGGAAAAAATCACAAAAACTCGAGGTAACCTTGTAAACTTCTTTTTTTTTGGGATAACGGGTAACCTTGTAAACTTGATAGGAGTATAAGAAAATGAGATATTATCACTCAGCAGCTGTGTCTTTAGTGCTGCTCGTTCCATCGCTGGCATCAGGCAACGTATCCAAGTCCATTCTTGAATCTTTAACCTCTTGAATGATCGATGAATCGCCTTGACCATGATCGTGCTGCTCTGCATCTGTGGCATTGCTGTCATTAGGTGTATCTTCCCTGTGCTCTTCGGATTCGGAAGCATTTGAAGAATCAACTTGTTCTTGCTGGCTCGATGAATCAGAGCCATCGGTTGACTTCTCATCCTTTATATCTGAACTTTCGTTTGCTTTTGAGGAGTCAGCATTCTCTCCCGACTCCTGATTCCCACCTTCATGGTCAGAGTTCTTTGCCTGTGTATTCTCGTTGTCGTTGCTCGTGTTTTCTGGTTCCAAATGTGCCTCATTACCTCCAGAAGTATCAGAAAATGACACAGAAGAACCAGTGTAGTTTGAATAAGATTGCTCGCTGCTGGCTAGTGTTTCAGTATTCTGAGTCTTCTCTGATGTGACGAACTCAAGGTTAGCTTCCCCTGCATCTTTAACTTCACTATCCTTCGTTTCTTCATGAGCCTCAGAATCGGAGGTTTTGGACACCTGATTCGATGAACCTTCATCCCTGTCATTGTTTGCTGTTGTGACGTCGCTTCCTGCATTGGCTTCATTTGCTTCAAATGTAACCGCATCAGCAGATTCTTCTTGACTACCCGTCGTAGAGGAATCATTCTTTTCAACAGATTCGCTCTTCTCTTCATCTGCTTTAGACTTGTCCTCTTTGGCATTGTCCCCTTCATGGCTTTGGCTCTCGCTTTTGTCCACGTCTGTGTTAGATTTGTCCTCTGCGGCCTCAATATTTTCTTTGTTTTCCTCCTTTTCTTTTTCTTCCGAGTTCTCGGATAGTTGCTCACCAGAAGAACTCGCACCTGTAGCTTCCTTATCATTCGTATCGATGCCATCGTGAACCTGGCCTTCTGATGAAGCTGAATTCTCAACCAGGGTTTCATCTTTCGTAGAACCACCATTTTCTTCTCCTTTTCCCTCATCACCCTTCTCCGTTCTTTGATTTGTTTCGCTTTCTTTCTCAGCTGTTTCGGCATCTCCTCCTCCTTCACTGCTTTCTTGACTCTCTTTCTTTTGTCTCTCCACGCTTTCCTTCTCGTTCACTTTATTTTCTGCTCCTTCCGCTACTCCGTTTTCTTTCTCTTCACTTTCATTCTCTTTCACGTCTCCCTTTTCTTCCTCGGTTGCTTTGTTCTCCTCTTCCCTCTCTTTTTGACCTGTTTGAGTCTCTTGGTTTTCCTTCTTCTCATTCTCAGATTCTTTATCTTCTTCCTCGTTATTCTCTTTTCCTACATCAATCTCTTTCTCTTCACTTTCATTCGCCTTCTCTTGTTCACTCCCTACTCCCGTGCTATGGTTCTCTTCACTCTCGTTGCTCCGGTCATCCTTCACCCCCTCAGTCTCCCTCTCGCTTTCCCCGCCTTCATTCTCCTTGTTCCCATCATCACCAACGTCTTCATTCTCCTTGTTCCCATTATCACCTGCGCCTTCATTCTCCTTGTTGCCATCATCACCAGCACCTTCATTCTCCTTGTTACCGTCCTCCCCATCCTTCTCCACATTTTCCTCCTTCTCACTCTCCCCAAGACCTGTATCACCCTTTTCAGATTCTCCTCCATGTTTATCTTGATCTTCCTCCTGTGTCAGTCCAAGCTCGGTATTGCTCTCTCTTCCATCATTGTCATCGTCGCCCCCAAGTCCAAGCCCAAGCCCAAGCCCTGTTCCTTCGCTCTCCTGTTCAGGAAGGTCCTTCCTCCCCAGTTTCAATCTATTCTGCAGCTTCTCCGAGGCATTGATTCCATCCTCGTATGATGATGTCTTGGTACGAGAATGTTGGATCTGGTAAATCAGCCATATGCCTACTCCGAGCAAGACACACACCTGCAACACGTGCTTCACCTTGATCCCTTTTGATCTCTGGTTTCTCCGTGGTGACAGCTTGAACATGGTTGACGGTTATGATCGCTGCGAATTATCTTCTATAGTGGTTTTAATCTCAGGTGCCTGTGTAAACAAGAAGAGATGAAAGCCGTTATCGATCAGTCATCACACATCAAGAACCAGCATGAAGCTAAAACCAAGCATCTACAGACTGTCGATCAACTTCGACAACCAAACTCATTTCATTCAAGAATCCGAGTGAAAGGAAAGGCTCTCATTACAACAACGCATCGCTGCTAAGGTACGCCCCAAGGAAAAAGGAAAGGCTCTCATTGGTTCCACAAAATCGTTCTTATCATCAATTCACTATTGTCAACTCTACAACTCGGAAACCTCATGAAACAAGAATAGCAACCAAAATACAGTCCTTCAGCAGGAGCGATTCTCGCTTATCGGGACTAAGAAAACCGAGCGGACAGCTAAGAAAATGCCCAGGGAAAATAGCAGAAGAAGACTATAAAGCATAACCAGTAGAAATATCGAAAGCAGTTTAAAGAGAGCAATTTAGGACCAATCTATTCATCTAGAGCAATTTAGGAAAGCTTAAGCCCTCTTAACTAAGGGCTACCTAAGATCAAATAAAACTAATTTACTATTCCAATTAGAATTGAGGGGTTGTATGAGATGTGTCATGTCGCAGGTGTGTTAAAAACATATAATAACGATTGAGATTGAAAGATCATGGTTTCATTTCCCTTCCAAAACTATTTCAAAGTTGATCACTTGCTTGATTGATAAAACAGTTCTTATCCATAATCAGAACTTATACAACAACAAATAATTGCTCATTAAATGCTTCTAAAACAACAGAACAAATACTCCTATATTGCTTTCTTGCTACGCACACATGTCAATTTACAGCATCATTAATCTTTCATAGTCAATTCCTTTCCAGCAAGACCTATCAGATCCGATCTCGTTAGCACCGCAACTAATCAGATCTACTCGTAAAATCACCAAACAAACACATTCAGATCCAAATCACAACACTCAAAAGACGCTCGCATCGATCCAATCCGCATTACACCCCAAACAAACAAAAACAATCCCACAGGAACACATACGAATCAAAGATCCGCAAAAACACAACCCTAAATCCACATACGAGACTAAAAAATCACAAATAAAGCAACAACAATGGCGATCGATGGAATCGAATATTGCACAGGATAAAGCATTACCTGGAAACCAACTTCGCCTTTTTCTTCTCTATTCTCCTTTTTTTTTGTGTTTCTTGCGTTTATTTTTTTTACGCAGGCGTGGAATCGAAGAAATCGGAGAGTGTGTGTCGGTGATCGAGGAACTCTCTTTATCCCTCCAAGTGTGTTGATGCAATTTTTTTTTAAATGAGTAATCGAATTATGGGATTATTATTGTTGGGGTTGTGGAGAGGAGGATTGGGGCGAAGTCGTTATCTAAATGGGACCAATTGTTGGTTGGTGGTTTTCGGGGTGATTAGCATGACAGGGAGGGGAAGATTAGTGGAGTTTAGGGTAAAATAACTGAAATGATTCTGTAATCTTAGGTTTTGTAATTGTATGTGGGTGGGAACATAAAATAATATCATCAATTAAGATCATGGTTCGATTATGATATTGCGTATCATGAAATTGGATTCACAATATTTGATATTACTCCCTTTATTTCATAATTAAACATAACTTTAGATCGATGGATTAGTTGAGATAAATTTTGATTGATAGGTTAAAATGATTAAATATTATTTTATAAAAAATTATAGTGCAACATTAGTGAAATGATTTTTATATTATTTATAATAGGAATAAAATTATGTATATTTTGTCCTTCTCAGATCCCATCTGGATGATTGTTATTGTTGTGATGCAACATTATTCCAGGTGAAAACCGACAACTATTAGATAGATCACTATGGCTAGAATAATTATGTTGATGATGATTGAAAATATTTCGGTTAAGATTATGCGCCAAAGAATATTTCAATTGGCCCTCTTTTTTGATAGCTAAACCTATGGGCAGGCTACGGTACATTGGACTATCACATGGAACAATGTGACAAGCAATTAACAAAGCTTAGCATCCACTAGATCCTAGCTCCTTACAATACTACCGCAAATATGTAGCCTGTCCTTTATCAAAGCCATATGCAGGCGTTCATTTTTTTAATTTAGTTTAATTTTATTTATTTATTTTTGATAATTGCATTCCATCATTTTAAATGGGAATGATTTACTCCCTTCGTCCTATAAAAATATAATATTTATCATGAAAACATTAAAGTTGATCACATACATTATCAATGATTCGCGGGACGAACAAATAATCTTTTTATAAACTTATGGTAAAACATCAAAGCTAACTTTAATTAGTTACATACTACAAACCTGTGTCAAAATAAAATTCGTATTAGTAAAAAATAATGCATCAAAATACATGTTGAATAATGAGTTATTGGTCAGTGTTTTACTTTTCATGGGATGAAAGGAGTATTTATCAATGTCAAAGTTTATCTCAATATATATACTCCCTTCGTCCCATAAAGAATGTAACATTTTGAGTTAGAGTGAGATTTTATGTGTGCTGATTTTGACTATAGAAATGACATATTTGTCATATTGGATTTGTGAGAGAAAAGTGAGAAAAAGAAAAAAAGAAAAAAATAGTAAGATGGATTGATATGATATAAAATAAAAAAAAAAGAATATATTTTTATATTTTTTGTAGAAAAAAAATTTCAATTATAAAAGTGTTTACTCCATCCGTCCAATTTTAATTGTAACGTTTTTCTATTTGATCAGTCTAAAAAAATTGATCTTTTGATAACCTTTTAACATAAAAAAATAACAAATGAATCTCATCTACTACATACAGCTACTCGAGCTTATTCCACAAGATACGAGCATCTGTCACATCTGAAATGTGATTCAGCATATTATCATCAACCCACTGTCTAATGTACCCACAAACCTGACGATGTAGAATCTTTCACTGATCATCAGTTTACCTCAGGCTTCTCCTCAGAAAATACTGGTAAATAATAATCTTTCACATAGAGCTAATCTTCCATCTTTCCTTTTCACACATGATAATTCGAACCATTCAATGTGATCATTCTACTCGTATTTGTCTCCATTGTTCAACACAAGTCAAATCAAGTACAATCTGGCTCTGATATCACTTTGATGGGAGGTTGGACACTAATTACAGCGGAATAAATCGTCTCCCACTGATGTTAACCTGTTAGGAAGAAAATGAAATAAAGAAGAAAACAATAAAGATGCAAAGACACGATTTTTAATTTGGAAAATCCCTCGATATGAGAGGTGAAAAACCATGAGGCCGAAACCCACCACAAACCTCCACTATCAATGAAATAATGGGTACACAAGGTCCTCTCTAGATAGCACTAGAGGTAAACTAATCGAGCAATCAATCAGATCGACGCAACAAGACAAGTAGTCAAATTCGTCGAAAAAATTATAGCCCACTTTGGACTATGATAACTCAGTCTATACAGCTCCAAATGATACACCGTTAGTTTCTAATCGAAGATTGATGAGTTAGAAACGAGCTCATCAAGTTGGATGCTGTAATCAGGAAACTGAACCCAAAAATCTATCGAATAAGAGCCTTCTATTTTGTGCGATCCTGCTGCTAGGAATTGCTGATCTCTTCTTGTTGCAATCAAGAAGGAAATATCTCTGTTTTTTGGAGAACACACGTCCAAGGCTGCCAACCAAACTAATTTTGATTCCCCAAAAAGCAATCTCAAAATCCTAAAATCAAGATATATATATTTTTCTCCAAAATATACCTTGACTTAATTAATTATTCTCCATATAATAATAATAAGTGGGTTAGACTCGTCGGCATTCTCCATAAAGGAGTGAACACGGCCCAACAAATCTCCCCCTCACGAAAAAATGGAGAAACACGACATCCCTGCAATCGAGCAGCAAACCTTAAGCTTGTGTCTTGGCAATGGTTTAGTAAGCATATCAGCACCATTATCATCTGGGTGAATCTTTTCAAGATGAACCTTCTTCTAATCAAAGACATCTCTAATTCACGTGTAGCGAGTATCAATGTGTTTCATTTTATCATGACAGGTAGAATTCTTGCTGAGGTGAATCACTCTCTGATTGTCACAATACAACACATAATGATCTTGCTTGAACCCCAAATCTTGAATGAATCTCTTCATCCAAAGAATCTCTTTACACGCTTCCGTAGCTGCGATGAACTCTGATTCTGCCGTAAAAAGTGCAACACATTTCTGCAACCTCGATTGTCAGGAAACAACTCCCCATGAGAAAGTCATCAAATAACCTGAAATAGACTTTCGACTGTCGACATCTCCAGCCAAATGTGAATCTGTGTAACCAACCAATGACGGTTTCTCATTTCCAAAATAGAATCTAAGCCTGGAAGTACCTCAAAGATATCTCAATATCCACTTCACTGCTTCCCAATGAGTTTTACCTGGATTTAACAGAAAGCGACTCACAACACCAATTGCATGAGCAATGTCCGGTCTCGAACACACCATCGCATATATCAAGCTACCAACCGCTGAAGCGTAAGGAACTCATGACATATACTTTCTCTCTTCATCTGTAGAAGGACTCTGATCAGCACACAACTTAAAGTGTGAAGTTATAGGAGAGCTTACCACTTTAGCATTTCCCATGTTGAAATTCTGAAGTACTTTCTCAATGTACTTCTCCTGCGATATCCATAGCTTCTTGGCATCTCTGTCTCGATCAATCCTGATACCAAGGATCTTCTTTGCTGGCCCCATATCCTTCATAGCAAAGGACTCACTTAACTATTTCTTCAACCTGTCAATGCGAGAAGTGTTCTTGTCAATAATTAACATATCATCAACATATATCAACTGAATAATGAAGTCATCTGCTGAGAATCTCTGCACGAACACACAATGGCCATCTTTGGTCTTCCTGCAGCCATGCTGCTTCATAACAGACTCAAACTTCTTGTACCATTGTCTTGGCGTTTGTTCAAGCCGTATAAACTCTTTCTCAATCTGCAGACGTAGTTCTCTTTTTCTTTCATAATAAAACCCTCTGCCTGATCCGCGTATATCTCTTCTTGAAGATCACCATGCAAGAAAGTTGTCTTGACATCCATGTGCTCAATCTCCAAGTCTAGGCTAGCTGCTAGGCCTAGAACCACACGAACGGATGATAACTTTATAACTGGAGAGAATATCTCTTCAAAATCAATCCCTTTCCTCTTAGTGAACCCCTTAATAACTAATCTGCCCTTATATCGCGTCTCTGAAATCAACTCATCATGCTTCAACCTTAATACCCACTTGTTCTTCAAGACTTTCCTACCTTTAGGCAGCTTCACTAGGTCAAAGGTATGATTATCGTGGAGCGACTTCATCTCATCATGCATGGCCTCAAGCCATTTACTCTGGCATTTATCATCTAAAGCCTCTGAATAGGATTATGATTCACCTGCATCAGTCACTGTCACATACTGATCTAAAGGATATCTGATAGACGGTTTTGGATCTCTAGCTGAATGTTGGAGCTGAACATTCTGTGGAGCAATTTGCGGAACGTCTGTTGAAACCTCTACTAGGATCTCTGGTTCAGGGACGACATCATCAATGTCAACTGGCTCTGGAACATATACATCACCTACATCACCCTGCTCTTCTTCCTCAATCTGCATAGGAACATGTGCATGAGGAAGTGGATCCAAATCAATCAAATCATCACTGACCTGTGACGCTGAAATCTCTGATTTCTCAATGTCCCGAATAGTCTGATCTTCCATGAACACAACATCCCTACTTCTTACAAGTTTATTCTCAACTGGATCGTAGAACTTATAGTCGAACTCATCCTGCCCATAACCGATGAATATACACTGTCGAGATTTCACATCGAGTTTCATTCGCTCACCTTTGGGTATGTGAACAAATGCCTTGCACCCAAAGACACGTAAGTGATCATTCGAGACATCTTTCCCTATCCAAACTCGATCAAGAACATCAAGATCCAAAGGAATACAAGGAGTAAGGTTAATAACATGAACAATAGTATTCAAAGCCTCACCATAAAAGGATCTTGGTAGTTGTGCGTGTGAAAGTAAACATCTCACCCTTTCAACTAGTGTTCTATTCATTCTCTCAGCTAAGCCATTCAATTGAGGCGTCTTAGGAGGCGTCTTTTGATGTCTGATACCCTTCTATCTGCAATACTCATCAAAAAGACCACAATACTCTCCCCCGTTATCATTTTTGATACATTTCAGCTTCCTCCCTGTTTGTCTCTCGACTAAGGCATGAAATTCTTTAAACACATCTAGCACTTGGTCTTTAGACTTCAAGGTATAAACCCATACTTTCCTTGAACAATCATCTATGAAGGTAATGAAATAAATCAACCCCCTAAGTGTTCTCGTCTTCATAGGACCACAAAGATCAGAATAAACCAAATCAAGAATACATGGCTTTCTAGAAGGAAGAGAACTCTTGCAACTTTGCTCTGCTTCCCTGCTAGACAATGAGCACACTTCTTCAACGCTGGATTTTTCAAATCTGTAAGGAGTTTCATCTTGATCAAAACTGACAATCCTTTCTTACTGATGTGGCCGAGTCGTTTGTGCCACAATTCTTCTTTCTCTTCATCATCAACTGCTGCAATCCTGTCACCACACAACTTTGCTTGTGTGATGTATAATGAAGACTGCTTAGTGCCTCTAGCCATAACCATAGAACCCTTAGTGAGCTTTCATCGGCCATTATAGAAAGTGCTGTAAAATCCCTCATCATCCAGCTTACCTGTGGAGATCAAATTCAGACGAATATCAGGAATATGTCTGACGTCATGCAAAACTAGGCATACATCCCCAGTGCTTATAACTGCTGCCAGTTCATTATTCCCCATCTTCATAGGAGCGTAGTCACCAGCCCTGTACGAAGTGAAGAAATCTCTAGGAGAAGTAGCATGAACAGATGCACCACTGTCAATCATCCAGCTGGCTTCATAACACATAAAGTTCACTGCATCCCCATCAAACACAAACAGAAAACCATCAGAAACTGTTGTAACTCGATCATCTGTCTTATCTGCATCAGTCTTCTTCTCTTTGCCCTACTCACTCAACTCTCTCTTCAGAACACGGCAGAATCTCTTGAGATAACCTTTCTGATGACAATGATGACATTCAACACTCGCATACTTATTAGATGTACCTCTGCTCTTACTGCGGCTCTTACCTCTATTCGTTGAACCACGACTGTTATTTCTACCTCTATTCTCAACAACCAAAGCATCTTGATTCGAAGAAGTCCCTCGTGTCTTTCTTCTCATCTCTTCATTCAGAATGCTGCTTTTGACGAGATACATGATAATCGTACCATTTGGAGCAGAATTGGACAACGAAATTCGGAAAGTCTCCCATGAGTCAGGTAGAGTGCCAAGCAGCCATAAAGCCTGAATCTCATCATCAAACTTTATCTTCATTGCAGCTAACTCATTTATAATTCCCACAAAGGAATTCAAATGATCAGCCAAAGGGGTGCCATCACGATACCTCAATGTCATCAACAGTTTAATCTTAAACAATTTATTGTTTTCGGTCTTTCGAGCATACAACTGCTCGAGCTTATTCCATAAGATACGAGCATCTGTCACATCTGAAATATGATTCAGCACATTATCATCAACCACTGTCTAATGTACCCACAAACCTGACGATGTAAAATCTTCCACTGATCATCAGTTTTACCCTCAGGCTTCTCCTCAGAAAACACTGATAAATAATAATCGTTCACATAGAGTAAATCTTTCACATACGAGCTCACTAACGTGCCGGCCCCCTCTTCAGGGAAAGCACAAGAAGGAAAGAAAGAGAGAACAATCTGTCCTGAAACTACAATAAAATCAGTCATACGATTAACATACATGACAGACCACAGATAACCTCTTGTTAACACTGTGACCTTGGCTAAGCATGTAAATCCATAGCTTCATTTAGAAGTTTAAAGTCCGGGATCACTCGAACCAGGGGATCAACATGTAACGACGCCCAAGGGTCTCCTGCACCAAGATACCCCACAACCTGACAACCTCACAGGGTTGTATACGCGTATAAGATGATTAGTCGCAACTACTCATCCCTGTGTAGTTTAACATGACATCTTTACCAAGTCACAGTGTAACAACTCAGTAGGATTAACAAACTCGAAGTTTAACCTCATCTCTCATGAATTCATTCCTATTACGTATTCTATTCAAACTAAACGTTTTTGGCTCTGCGTACAATTAACCATATATTTTTGTAACGGCCCGACCAAATCCTTGCTACCGGGTCGTCACCAAGGACCGCTCGTCAGGCTGACAACTGACCCCACAGACCAACACTAGTCCTTTCAGTGCGCTTTTAGCCTCACTCACGCACACCCTGGAAAACTTCCCAGGAGGTCACCTATCCCAACATTGCTCCGTGTTAAGCACGCTTAACTGCGGAGTTCTAAAGTGATGGCTACCAAAAAGGAAGGTGCACCTTGTTGGTATAGGTAGTATAATCAAACCATTTAAACATTTCCTACTATCAAACCATTTAAGCATTTTCTTGGGGTATTACAAACACCCCCACTTAAAGAAACGCAACGTCCTCGTTGCGACTTCAAGCACGACACATAACCCCAGAACCTTCCCCTGCTAGGCGACTGACCTGGACCTCTTGTCCATAGGTCCAGTACGCGGTTGCGGAGTTGATCTGATACCATACTGTAACGCCCCAGCCAAATCCTTACTACCGGGTCGTCACCAAGAACCGCTCGTCAGGCTGACAACTGGCCCCACAGACCAACACTAGTCCTTTCAGTGCGCTTTTGGCCTCACTCACGCACACCCTGGAAAACTTCCCAGGAGGTCACCCATCCCAACATTGCTCCGCGTTAAGCATGTTTAACTGCGGAGTTCTAAAATGATGGGGTATCGAAAAGGAAGGTGCACCTTGTTGGTATAGGTAGTACAATCAAACTATTTAAGCATTTCCTTGAGGTATTACAATTTTACTATGTTTTTTTATCCAAATACTATATTTTAATAGTCACAGGGGGTATACGGGTTGATACGACGCATAAATACGTCGAAAAACTCATATTTGTGCTGGCAATGAAAATGCCCCGAAGCTTTGATGGTTTTTTCAGATTTTCTGGCCTGACTTTGAACGCGCATAACTTCTTCGTTTCCTAACCAAATTGGGTGATTCTTAATTCATTGGAAACTTCAGCAAGTCCTCTACAACTTTTTTTGAAGATTCATTCGCTGAATCAGGCTATAACTGGGGTCAAAATGCGTTCTAATCTTGGTTATCAAAGCTATCTAGAAACTGGTATGGGCTGGCTTGCTATTTTTTACGTTTTACCCAAACAATTCAATCTCAAATGATCTAAAACTTCATAAACATAACATTTACTTAGTTCTTGTCATGTTTGTTCAATTTTGGGCTTGTTTGATACGTAAAACTTTAGGTTTTGGGATCTCACGAGCATAGCTCATCTTTTTGCCTCATAAATGAACTGTATGACACTAGGTAAGAGAATCGTAGCACTCACCCTCTTGTTAAAACGGGTTTGAGCCCGGTTTGACTTGGTATGGTTAGCTCGGTTTCACTCCTTCTTTGAACGGAACGTACTTGTGCCGCTGTCTTCCTTCTTCCTCTCGTGTTTTCCTTACTGTCCAAGCTGGTTTTCCCCTTCCTGCCAAGCTGCTCCATAGTCCCGATTGTGGTTTGCAAAGAGACACAGCAAGGGAAGGAAAAAAAAAAAACAGAAGAAGATGAGGGATTGCTTCCTATGAGAGTTCGTGTGGGTGTGTGAGCAAAGTGAAGCAAAGGATGATTGATCCGTGAGGGGTTGACAGCTTGAAAGTGGAATTTTGCACCAGTGTAGATCCTCGGTGGAGTTGGTTGTGGTTGGTGTGTTGCGTTTTACGGTGGCTGGTGATCAGCTGAGTGCATAATACAGAAAAGAAAATGATAGGTGTGGAGGGAGAAGGTAAGGGAGTGGAATTAATTTAAAATAAAGCATCCCCGATTCGTTTAATCGCAGAATTAATTAACCCCGTATCTTCCATATCCATCAATCCAAATTAAGCGTCTCGCTCGAAAAATTACGTTGTTATTTAACGTATAATTTTTCACATTTTTCCGTGATAAAATATTTTTTCCAACTTCGTCACGAGTTTTAAAGTTATGAACGTATGTTACATCTCAAAAGTTTTAAACGAGATTCGTTTCTTACTTTTAATTTATTATAAACGAAGAAACGCATATTTTGTTAAGTTTATTAATTTACGAACTATTATTTGATCATAATTTTTATATTTATTTGATCATAATTTTTTGAGGCTTTACAGAAATATCTCTGTCTCTTGGAGAACACACGTCCAAGGCTGTCAACCAAACTGATTTTGATTCCCCAAAAAATAATCTCAAAACCCTAAAATCAAGATATATATATTTTTTTTCAAAATATATCTTGACTTAATTAATTATTCTCCACATAATAATAATAAGTGGGCTTGACTCGTCGGGATTCTCCATAAAGGAGTGAACCCGGCCGAACAAATCTCCCCCTCACGACAAAGTGGAGAAGCGCACCATCCCTACGATCGGGCAGCATACCTTAAGCTTGTGTCTTGGCAATGCTTTAGTAAGCATATCAGCACCATTATCATCTGTGTGAATGTTCTCAAGATGAACCTTCTTGTCATCAAGGACATCTCTAATCCACGTGTAGCGAGTATCAATGTGTTTCGTTTTACCATGATATGTAGAATTCTTGTTGAGGTAAATCGCACTCTGATGTTACAATACAACACATAACGATCTTACTTGAACCCCAAATCTTGAATGAATCTCTTCATCCAAAGAATCTCTTTACACGCTTTCGTAGCTACGATGAACTCTGATTCTACCCTAGAAAGTGAAACACATTTCTGCAACCTCGACTGCCAAGAAACAACTTCCCCTAAGAAAGTCATCAAATAACCTAAAGTAGACTTTCGACTGTGGACATCTCCAGCCAAATTTGAATCTGTGAAACCAACCAATGATGGTTTCTCATTTCCAAAACAGACTCTAAGCTTGGAAGTACCTCGAAGATATCTCAATATCCACTTCACTGCTTCCCAATGAGTTTTACCTGGATTTGACAGAAAGCAACTCATAACACCAACTACATGAGCAATGTCCGGTCTCGAACACACCATCGCATACGTCAAGCTACCAACCGCTAAAGCATAAGAAACTCATGACATATACTTTCTCTCTTCATCTGTAGAAGGACTCTGATCAGCACTCAACTTAAAGTGTGAAGTTATAGGAGAGCTTACCATTTTATCATTTCCCTTGTTGAAATTCTGAAGTACTTCCTCAATGTACTTCTCCTGTGATATTCATAGCTTCTTGGAATCTCTATCTCGATCAATCTTGATACCAAGGATCTTCTTTGCTGGCCCCATGTCCTTCATAGCAAAGGACTCACTTAACTGATTCTTCAACCTGTCAATGCGAGAAGTGTTCTTGCCAATAATTAATATATCATCAATATATATCAATAGAATAATGAAGTCATCTGCTGAGAATCTCTGCACGAACACACAATGGTCATCTTTGGTCTTCCTATAGCCATGCTGCTTCATAACAGACTCAAAATTCTTGTACCATTGTCTTGGCGTTTGTTTCAAGCCGTATAAACTCTTTCTCAATTCTTTTTCTTTCACAATAAAACCCTCTGGCTGATCCGTGTATATCTCTTCTTGAAGATCACCATGCAAGAAAGCTGTCTTGACATCCATCTGCTCAATCTCCAAGCCTAGGCTTGTTGCTAGGCCTAGAACCACACGAACAGATGACAACTTTACAACTGGAGAGAATATCTCTTCAAAATCAATCCCTTTCCTCTGAGTGAACCCCTTAACAACTAATCTGGCCTTATATTGCGTCTTTGAAGTCAGCTCATCATGCTTCAACCTGAATACCCACTTTTTCTTCAAGGCTTTGCTACCTTTAGACAGCTTCACTAGGTCAAAGGTATGATTATCGTGGAGCGACTTCATCACATCCTCCAATATACCCATTATTTTGACAGTGGGTTCTTGATGTCAACAAGCTGAGTCCTTCCGGATCCCGTCAAGGGGAAGGATACTTGGTGAAATCAGAAAACAGAGGTAAAGGTCAGCACAGAAATAAGGGTGGTAGAGGGAAATCGAGATCCAAGTCTCGATCAGAAAAACGAGATTTCTCTCAGGTTGAGTGCTACAAGTGCTATGAGAAGGGGCATATGAGAGCTCAATGTCCTCTAAACAAGAACAAGTAAGAAAAGTCTTCAGACTCTACAAGTATAGCTAAAGGTGTAGATGGCAGCGACGGTGATCTCTACGTGGCTTCTGGAGTTGTTGAATCCCATGAAATTGTACTAGCAGCTCGAGGTGATGATTTGAGGAACGTGTGGATCATGGATTCTGGATGCTCGTTTCATATGTGTCAGTTTAGAGATTGGTCTTATACTCTGACTCCGTGCAGTGGAGGATCTGTGTTTGTAGGAAATGACACGGTTTACAAGGTGGTTGGGTTAGGTACTATAATGCCCCGACCAAATCCTTGCTACCGGGTTAGTCACCAAGAACTGCTCGTCAGGCTGACAACTAGCCCCACAGACCAACACTAGTCCTTTCAGTGCGCTTTGGCCTCACTCGCGCACACCCTGAAAAACTTCCCAAGAGGTCACCCATCCCAGCATTACTCCGCGTTAAGCACGCTTAACTACGGAGTTCTAAAGTGATGGGCTACCGAAAAGGAAGGTGCACCTTGTTGGTATAGATAGTACCATCAAACCATTTAAGCATTTCCTTGGGGTATTATATACACCCCCACTTAAAGAACGCAACGTCCTCGTTGCGACTTCAAGCACTACACACAGCCACAGAACCTTTCCCCGTTAGGCGGCTGACCTGGACCTCTTGTCCACATGACTAGCACACAATCGCAGGGTTACTCTGATACCATACTGTAACACCCCGTCAAATCCTTGCTAACGGTTCGTCACCAAGAACCGCTCGTCAGGCTGACAACTGGCCCACAGATCAACACTAGTCCTTCAAGTGCGGTTTGGCCTCACTCACGCACAACTTGAGAAACTTCCAAGGAGGTCACCCATCCCAGTATTACTCCACGTTAATCACGCTTAACTACGGAGTTCTAAAGTGATGGGCTACCGAAAAGGAAGATGCACCTTGTTGGTATAGGTAGTACTATCAAACCATTTAAGCATTTCCTTGGGGTATTACATACACCCCCACTTAAAGAACGCAACGCCCTCGTTGCGATTTCAAGCACCACACACAGCCCCAGAACCTTCCCCCGCTAGGCGGCTGACCTGGACCTCTTGTCCACAGGTCCAGCACGCGGTCGCAGGGTTGCTCTGATACCATACTGTAATGCCACGGCCAAATCCTTGCTAACGGATCGTCACCAAGAACCGCTCGCCAGGCTGACAACTGGCCCCACAGACCAACACTAGTCCTTTCAGTGTGCTTTGACCTCACTCGTGCACACCCTGGAAAACTTCCCAGGAGGTCACCCATTCCAACATTACTCCGCGTTAAGCACGCTTAACCGCGGAGTTCTAAAGTGATGGGCTACCGAAAAAGAAGGTGCACCTTATTGGTATAGATAGTACTATCAAACCATTTAAGCATTTCCTTGGGGTATTACAGGTACAGTGAAGGTGAAGATGTTTGATAGCATTGTCAGAATACTAGGGGATGCGAGGTATGTCCCTGACCTTAGAAAGAATTTGATCTCAGTTAGAACTTTGGACACTACAGGTTGTGTTGTGCCAATCAGAGATAGCAAGATGAGAGTGCTGAAAGGGTCGTTGGTAATTATGAAGGCTGAACGGATAGGGAATCTATACAAGCTGATTGGGAGTACGGTGATACGTGGAGCTGCGGTTTCATCTAGTGGAGAATCAAATGGAGATGACATAAAACTTTGAGTGAAAGAGGTATGTCACATCTTCACAAGAGAAAATTGCTTAAAGGTGTCAAGTCTTGTGAATTGAACTTCTGCAAGTTTTGTGTGTATGGAAAGTAGAAGCGGGTGAACTTCAAGGTTGGTTCTCATACTAGCAAGGATGTGCTCGATTATGTACATTCTGATGTCTGGGGGCCTATCAGAGATATCTCAAACGGTGGAGCTCAGTATTTTTTCACCTTCATTGGTAACTACTCAAGAAAGGTTTGGGTTTTCTTCATGAAGCATAAATCAGAGGTATTTGACATCTTCAAACAGTGGAAAGCTCGGGTTGAGACTCAGACAGGAAAAACTCTGAAGTACTTCAGATCAGACAATGGGACATAATACAAGGATGAGCAGTTTATACAGCTCTGCAAGGATGAAGGAATCATGAGGTATTTCACAGTGAGAGGAACGTCAGAGCAGAACCGGGTGGCTGAGAGGATGAATATAACATTGTTGGAGAGAGCGCGTTGTATGAGATTGAATGCGGATTTGCCTAAGAGTTTCTGGGGTGAGCCAATCAATACTGCCTTTTTTCTCATCAATAGGAGCCCTTCAGCAGCTGTTGATCACAGATTTCCAGAAGAGGTATGGTTAGAAAAACTTGTTGATTATTCTATGTTGAGAATTTTTTGTTGTTCTACCTATGTCCATATGCATAGTTTTGAGAGGTCTAAGATAGATGCAAGGTCCAAGAAATGCATTTTTTTGGATATGAAGACGGTGTAAAGGGTTCAGGTTGTGGGATTCTGTAGCAAAGAAAAAGGTGATAAACAATCATGTGATTTTTGATGAGGATCACATGGTGAAGCAAAAGGAAGGAGTTGACGGTGCGAGGAAGGAATCAGTTTAGGTGGAGCTTCCTAAAGTATCAGAAGAGTAGGTTTCAGATCAACATCATCAGAGTTCTAGTGATTCTAACCAGGTGGAGCACAGCAGGGAACAGGAAACTTCAATTGTTCCAGAACAACAGCAGGTGCCCTACAACATTACCTTGGGTAAAGGAAAGCGGAATCTAAAGGTGCCTGAGAGGTATGGTTTCGAGGATAGGATTGCTTTTGCTTTACTGGCTGGTGACAGTGAATCAGGCAGTTACTCTGAAGCTGTTAAGTATGATGATCGCGATAAATGACTGACAGCTATGGTAGAAGAGATGGAGTCACTGAGAAAGAACAAGACTTGGGAGTTAGTGACACTTTCAAAGTGCTCGAAACCAGTTGGCTGCAAGTGGATGCTCAGAATCAAGGAGGAAGGTAAATACAAAGCTCGGTTAGTAGCCAAGGTACACTCTCAGAAAGAGGGTGTGGACTATAATGAAATTTTCTCTCCAGTTGTGAAGCACACCTCAATTAGACTGATTCTCGTATTGGTAGTAGCTTATGATATGGAGTTAGAGCAGATGGATGTGAAGACAGTATTTTTTCACGGGTATCTTAAGGAGACCATTTACATGGATCAACCTGAAGGATTTGTATAACCGGGCAAAGAAGGGTTGGTCTGCAAATTGAAGAGATCGTTGTACGACCTAAAGCAGTCACCTACACAGTGGTACAAGCGGTTTGACAGGTTCATGGTGACGCATGGGTACTCTTGAAGTGAGTATGATCCTTGTGTCTATTACCGTTTTTGTTGTTAAGGTCCTGTTTTGTTGCTCAGTTTATATGTGAATGATATGCTCATTGCTGCTAAGAGCAAGAAGGAGATTTTTCAGTTGAAGAAGATGTTAAGCAAGGTGTTTGAGATGAAGGATCTTGGTGCTGCAAAGAAGATCCTTGGTATGGAGATTAAAAGAGACAGAGCAACAAAGAAGTTGTGGTTGACTCAACAGGGTTACGTTGAAAAGGTTTTGGAAAGGTTTAATATGAAAGTTGCAAAACCTGTGTCCACTTCCTTAGGTGCACAATTCAAGTTATCTGCTCAAATGTGTCCATACTCAGAAGAAGAGATGGAGCTCATGTCTCTTGTACCGTATGCTAATACAGTTGGGTGCCTAATGTATGCCATGGTTTGTACCAGACCAGACATTGCTCAGGCGGTTGGTGTAGTCAGCAGGTATATGACGAATCCAGATAGAGAGCATTGGAATACTGTGAAGTGGATCTTTCGCTACTTGACAGGGACTACAGATTATGGCATTTTGTTTGACGACCAGAGTGCAAAGAGTGATGTGGTTGGGATGGTTGATGCTGATTATGCTGGTGATTTAGATTCCAGGAGGTTTACGAGTGGGTATGTTTTTACTTTCTGTGGTGGACCTGTGAGCTGGAGATCTGTATTGCAGGATGTTGTTGCATTGTCTACCATGAAAGCAGAATATATGACATTGATAGAAGGTAAAAAAGAGACATTATGGTTGAAGTATCTGGTTAAGGAACTTGGGTTCAAGCAGAGAAAAGATGTTCGCATGTTATGTGACAGTCAAAGTGCGATCTACTTGGCAAGAAATCAGGTGTACCATGCTCGGACGAAGCATATCGATGTTTGTTATCACAAGTTTAGAGAGTGGTTGAATTCCGGGGTTGTAGATTTGCAGAAAGTTCACACTAAAGAGAATGCGACAGATATGCTTACCAAGATATTTTTCAAGATCAAATTTGAGCTTTGCTTAGAATTGATCAACGTTTTTTCATGCTGAGTTTGTGGTGGAGCATCCCGCCATGCGAAGGGGGATGCGAGGACGTGCCAGGCTATGGCACGAGAGTTCGCTAGTGAGTTGCTCTGGTATAGATCGTGAAGTAAATGGCAAAAGATGGAGATTGTTATTTTTTTGGCATTTGACTTTTTTACTTTTGTTCCCTATAAATATATCCTTATTGTGTAGAAAAATAAGGAGACAAAAATTAGAGTTTTCGAAGAGCGATACACAAGAGAGAACGATCTCAAAAAAAAAAAAATCACTGTAATCTGACTCCTTGATTAGTGAGTTTTTCTTTCCGTGGATTTTTTCTTCCACTTGATGGTTTTTTTCCAAATAAATTTGGTTTCATTTTTTCTCTGATTTCTATGTTACAGAAAACCTCATTATCACTATAAAAAATATTCTTTTTTCATCAAAATTCACATAAATTTAACACTTGTATAAATTTTCGTATTGGATTATAATATTTCAATAAATATGGGATACCAAATTAGAAAAGCAATATCTCATCTTTTATAGGACGAACGGATAATATGGGCTACTGACAAGAACAAGGACAAGATTTTGTCCATGGGCTATTGGGCTTGGACAGTTAAGTGCGAGAATGTGGGAGAAAGGAGATGTCGATATGAAACCAAAGCCCAAGAAACTGTTAAAAAAAGGAATCTTTGTTATAGACATAGTTATAATTTGGACATGAACAGTTTTATTTTGTTATATTTTATCAATATTGGTTTAGTGATGTCATGTTATGTTTTAACATCTTTGTTTAATCAATGATTAATAAAAAGATACATGTGTGTTATTGAATTTTATATTTTTGATAGTTAGGTTTGTTTTTAATATCCAGAATTATCAAATTATAACAAATGTTATTTTGATTGTCAAATATAACATGAGATATAACAAAAACTATAATTTGACACAACTCTTCATACTCATTGAAGCGAAATATTCTGGATTTCTTACTAAATTTTGACTATAACATGTTATTTGCATTGTGTTTGCTCTAAATCAGGCTTCACTGTATATGGATTTGTCCTCATCTTCTACAACACATCCAATCTCATGCACCCATCAATTCAGTTCACTCATCTCTTTCAGATATCAGTCCTCATTCCCCACTTGTAATTTTCACTCCAACCTCTTGTACATGTCTTGATCTTAGAAAAACACATTGGAGGATCTTGTGATAATATATTCAAGTCATGATATGTTTCATCTATCGTCGAATTGATTTTTGATTAGACGTACACGTTATTATATGAAATCAGAACGCAAAATTAAGAAACTTGACCGAAACTGAATATTGTTCTTGAGAGCCAAAAGCTCATTTGAATCTCCATAAGGTAACGGAAATGTTAGAGCAGTGCTGAAAGGAATTAAACTCACTACAACTCTTAATATTGTTGAGAAACTATCTATATTGAAATTCAAAAATTCAAAAAAATAATATATAAATTCTGGATTATTTCGTTTTTTGTTAATTCATTTTGAATTGAAAACCCATAACTTTAATATGTTATTAGAGTCCATTGGTCTAGACCATTGGCTCAGTACTCCACATCACCCAATATAGTTCGCATTTCAAGCCCAGGAAAAACTTTCGTGCCAGGGGACATATTAATAACATTATTCATATTGAAATTCGAGAGTTCTAAATAATACTCCTTCCATCTCATAATACATGTAATATTTTTTTATTTTTTTTTGCTATCTCAATTTAGTTACAATCTTTTCTCTCTTGGTCAATGTTTAATCTAAAACAAAATCATAGCAATCATATTTTATTACAGTCCACCCATAACCTCCTCTCACAACAAATGCACTATCCTTGAAAAATATTTTTTCTTCATCAAATTTCACAAAAAATCAACATATACATAAATTTACGTGCCGGATAAAATAGTTACAAGTATTATACAACGGAGGGAATAATATATATATTGATCTTAAATTACTTCACTAATTATCACTTGATTTTAAATTGAAACCCCAAAGATTTACTCAATAATTATCAAATTCTTGAGAGAATAGTTTTACTTTCTATAATAACCCAAATTTTTATGAATTAATATAAAGAAAATTAATAATTTTTCGAAATCGTTTAAGAAGTTCGTGAACAAAGTTGAGACAAAAACACTAGAGTTAACGCAACAGAATGAAAAAACGATATAAACTGGAAGATCAAGGATTTTAGATTCTACGAGATCATTTCAATTATTTTCGGGAACTAACTCCGGGGACTTTTCATCTTCTAACCCAACCGTTATAACCTTTAAATCACCCTATTAAACCTTGTCGTAAATCAATCAATGATTTTGAATCCCAAAAGTTTTAACGTTATGTTTCAGCACAACCCTTCAATTTCTCGTCCGTTACAAACGACACTATAAATACACGAGGTTGTGAAGTGAAATGAGAACGTCCCAAATCGTTCATCATGGCAAATCTTCTCCAAGCTCTTTTCCCCTGCAATTGCGCGCCACCAACGCAATCGAGCTGCCGGAGCCATGGCGGCGTCCCATCATGACAATCGTCGATCACCCGCAAGAGCGTCGTGATGACCCGACGCTGGCCGCACCTCTGCCGTCAGCCCTCCCTTGTCATGCCTTTGCGCGGGGACGAGGACGTGCCCTGTGACTTGTCCGCCCTCTGTTGAAGAGAATGGGAAAAAGGGGAGGGTTATGTTGACTAACTCAACTCAACAAAGTCAAAAAGTGTATGTATGATATACACATAAGAATGTTATTGTCGTTTTATTGCTTTACAAACTCTAATATTTCATCCGTTTTAAAAAAAAAACATTATAATTTTTTGATCGAACATGCATAACGACAGAAATTTTAATCGATATTATAGAACGATCAGACGTCGTTTTTTAAGAAAATATCGTGAAATATTAATAATAATAAACGTCATGTACTATAATCGTAAGTCATTAAAAAAATTAAATCGTGTCATTTAAATGAATAATGTAGCCCCTCAAATTGCATATTGAATTGTATAAGGAGAGAGAAACGTTACGATTATATAGGGGAGGAACCTTCCAACGTTAGGAATTGTAAACAGGAATATTACTCATAATCTCGCAGGCACGTATTTACGAGGTAACATTCGTTGTTACCTTTATTTATAACCTAAGATTATGGGCTCATTATAATAAATTTAAAAATTTGTGTGCATGTCTATGTGAAGTGGATCTGCCAGATTTGTCACGTTACACGAAATGAATATGTCCCGGTAATAATCTTATTGTGTTAAAATACTTAAAATCATGCTAGGATAGAGTCTAGATAATGACGATATAGTTACATATATTTTAATTATTAATTTTTTTTTTGAATGATTGAACATATACATATAATTTAATGGGATACTTTATAAAATGGATTTGACCTGTTTTATCCATATTTGATAATTAAATTAATAGTACCATTTATGCCTAAAACTATCATGCGTTTTGATTATGTGTGAAACTTGTGACATGCATGATAGGATTATTCCCTAACTAATTTCAATGTACGAAAAATACTCAAGTCACTACAAGCCATCTAATATACTTGAACTAATCATAAATTAAAAGCAAATAATTAAAGTACCTCATAGTAGTCAACTGTTACATATGATAATCCTTGTTTTTTTTTTTTTTGTGCCTGATTAATTATAAACCTGAAAATTCTGGAATAAACAAAAATGTTAAAAGATATTTAATCCAAAAAATACTAGGATTGGGATAGTCATGTTTCCAAATTACCTTGAGGGAAATGATTCATTCTGAACTGGTTCATTCCCTTTACGTGCACGCAACGACGATGACGAGTCGGTCCGTTTTTTTGGACATAAGCCATCTTGGGGTACTGTAGGCCCATTTATTAAGTCCTAGTATGGTTTAGTTAACCTACGAGAGGCTTCTTGTTTCCTCAAGCAATTCTCATATCCATTCCTGATGAAACATGAAATTAATGTGCGCACCAAAGATTTGAAAGAATACATGTATCTTGTAAAAGATCCAGTAGTACTTGAAATAATTACAAGTATCGTGTTATCAAAATCCTGTAAAAAAAATATAAAGTTCTTGATATTTGTGCATGAATCCTAAAATTATAAGAATCGTGATATACGAGTGCATGAAACCTGAAGTTATTGTCTGATATACTATTGTCTGTCGTATTATACATTATTTGTTGCGTAGGATCGAATACGTATATAATAAGACGTGTTAGTCCTCTATAATTAACTTGTATTCTTTGTTACTGAGTTCCAAAACTCATAATTACATGTTCAGTTACAGATTGAAGAACGAGTTGGGTGGAGTCGTTTAAGCAAGGAAATAAGCGACTTGCTCGAACAACAACACCTTGAGATTCTATTATAACAATTTAGTTGTTAAGACTTGACTGTATGTATTCACGATAATGTAATGTTTATCTTTTCATGGGATTTTTAAATTATTGTATCACGGGATTTTTAATTTTATATTTATGTTATCTTAATCTTCTGTTTTTTATCGCCTTGTTATGCATCATAACAATGATAACGTCATATGTCATGTTTCTATTGACGATAAAACTCCGGATGTTACATTTTCCATACAAATGGACTGAATGCACAAGCTCTGTGGCATTCATCGCGAGCTATTTTACTAGTCAATCCATTATTCTCTTTGAAATTATTCTTGTAGTACAACAAATCCCTGCTTGGGAAAGGTATGATTTGTCACTTCAAGAAAACACTATACTTGCTCTGTTTGGAAAGGAAACGCTGAAGAGAAACATGCATCAAATGCTAAAAATCCATGAAACATCAAATCCCACTTGATTTTCTCCCCTTCCATACACTTTGCAAAATTGATGAACTTTCAAAATGCACCTTTCTATACACCTTTATGCTACTTAATGTTTCAAACGGAGTAAAATACTGGAAAAAGAGGACGAAAATATATCGACTGAAAAATATATTGGATTTTAAAAACATTAATGTTTATTAGGTATATAAAATAGACCAAAATCAATAATTTTTTGTTTTTTATTCTTTTCGTTTTAAAAAGATTTCATTTTTTTATCAGACACGCATGACGATAAAAACTTTGTCGATGTTACGGGACGATCAAACGTTATTGTTTGACAAAATAACGTAAAACATTAATGATAGTAAACGTCATGTACTATAATAATGGATTATTAGAAAATTTAAATCGTATTGTTTATATACGTAACAAAACTCCATAAATTACGTGTTAAATAATATAAAAAAACATTATAATTATTATAAAATATAAATAATATTTAAGTGACTACTATGCCAGTAATATGGTATTTCCACTTCAGCAAATTACAAGGAAACAAGACTATGATTGCATCAGATAAATAATAATATATTAATTTGATATATTGATTTTATAATAGTTTATTTTTATATTCTCGTGAGTAAGTGAAAAAAAATATAAATGAATGAAAAAAATGATATAAAACAGAACAATTTGAATTTTTTAATATTTAAAAATAATCTAAAATAAAAATATTATAATTTATATAAATTATTTATTTCTAATAATATATCATAATTTATTTGAAAACTAATAATAAAAAACAATTGTGTTACAGACATGGATAACGATGCATTGGAAACATAACTCATCCAACTTAGTTGCCGCGGAGCTGTACCAATATCATGGGACTAATCAATAGAACTACACTAAAGATAACAATCTGTCCAATGTTTTACAATGCTAGTGAACCAAAACTCAATATCATGGTCCCTTGATCATTCAGTTTGTGATCAAGTCATTACATTACAAAACATACATGTTTTTCTTACAAAAAAAAACTCAAGCAAAATGAGTACTTCTACATGCAAAACGGCAAGCTCCCAAGGTTAAGGGTTGAAGATGGAAGCTCCACACTTACATTTCCAGCTCATGGGATTATAATCGGATACATAATCTCCCCTCGCATAGGCAACCCTAATCCTCGGATTCGCCGGGACCTGAATCGCCTCGCATTGCTGACAAGAGCTGCATCTCCTCTCGCACATAGGCGGCCTTGACCCCATCTGACTCCTCAGCATCATCTTCTCCTCTGTTGTTGTTCCAATCTGTGTATTGGACTCGTGATCATGCATGACAATAAATTCGAGAAAATCATATGATTACCCTTTTTAAAAATAAGCTTGCCCAAATGGCTAAAATGAGAGCCTCTCACCATGGAAGAGGAATTTTGGAGCTGAGGAATCAATCTTCCTGCACAGAAAAACGGAGCATGAAATCAGAAGTAAAAAAAATAAAATTAGATTCTTAATATTTCCCCTTTTATGAGCCCATTTGTTACCTCCAACGATGATGAAGAAGAAGCTGATGAACAACAGTGTAAGCTGCAGTTTAATGGCCAACCCATGAGCTCTGTTTCTTCCAAAACAGAGCAGAGGCTGATATCTCGCCATTTTTTGCCTCAGATGAAACTGCAAGTATGAAATTTATTAGAGCAGAAACATTGTATTTTTGGTGTTGGAAAATGAAGCGATTGGAGGAGAGAAGCGAATGGGGAATTGAGTACAATGGGATTGAGGTGATGGAACAATATGATGAGAGGGGGACAAAATGAAGTATACTTGTGGAGATGGCAAAATCAGAAAAAATGTGCTTCGATTTTTGAGCCATGGGATAAGTATAAAAACAAAGAAGATCCTTTTGATGTTTGGCGTGAGGATAGGTGAAGAAAAGAAGAGAAGTGTTGATGGTAATGTCACATGTTTACTGGATTTGGGGTACAACTTGAAATTTTGAAGTGGAAATTAAAGAAGCAAAGACAAAAGGGAAAATAGTATTTGTATCCCTGGAATTATCACACTTTGACACATTATTTTCTTGAATTAAAAAAATGGACACTTAACTTACCATCATTTGAGAGGGCAAGTGCCAAAGTTAACAATTCCGTCAATTTGGACCGAAAATGAAACCCACGCATCCCTAAAAACCAAATTTTCCAGTTTTTGTCCCTAGGTCATCCCTGCCCTTGTCTCAATATCATCAAACTTCATCCCCAACGTCATCTTCTTCCTCCCTCCCTCCTTCATAGACGCCATGTTTCTTTTCCATCTCAATCCATCCAATTACATGAATGCGTAAACTGCTTCTTTCGATTTCAATCTTAATCTCAATCTCAAACAGAGTTAAGAGGTTGAAAGACATGAGGGGTTTAAGTGTATATTTACGAAGTAGAGGATGTTCATCTGTCAAACACAAATAGTTGAGATGGGTTAAGTGCAATGAACTCAGGGCAAAAATGGAGAAACAAAATGGTTTGAATATATGTGAAAGCCGTAGGACATGAACAGGTCACATGCTACGATTTTCTAATCCTTATTGATCAATTATCCCATACATGTTTAATCATGATATCAAGTTTCTAGACTGTGTTCTTTTTGTTGGCAAATTTTTGAGATAAGTTCTTCGAAATTGTGTTACTTATAGTACTATTTGGTTAGAGGTTTGAGTCTATGAAAAAAAACCAATGTTATCTCCAATCAGGATAAGACTAGGTGCAATTCGTGTTGTAAGATCTTGTCCTGACTGAAGAGTATGAATGGTCATCGTTGTTGGAGTCGCAGAGTTGGGGAAAGGTACATGAATTTGAGGATGTTTTGACACTGGTACATACTTGAAAACAGATGATTCCTTTTCTCCATTCGACACACTTTCACTTGAAATGCAGAAAAATTCAGATTGGGGCCTGTTTGTGTCTGTGTTGGGGCTTTCTTGCAGTGTCGGCCTAGTCTTGGAGAAGAAGCCAGTGCCTGACTTTCACTCCATAACTGAACTCAGCTACTTGGCCCATGACCTCTAAACGTCTCTTACAAAGTTGTTACAAATTTCCCATTTCAATGGACTCAAGGATCTGAAAGACTGAAACAGCAGGGCAAAACAACACGAAATTAACAAACACACACGAATGATGCTGTGAATTTCTTTTCTTCATAGTTTTATCGCAACATCATAACAAGGAATCTTGTTTTGTGATCGAAACGTGGATGTTGTCGGAATCTCCCTGTTTGTGTCCTTGCATCTCCCGATGAGTGGCCATCATATGTGAGAAATACGAGTAATTTTTGTTTTATATTTTATAGATTGATCGAGAATTTTCATCTTAAAACATATGAATCTTTCAATTTAACTCAAGGAATCTAATTCCGTATAAAAAGCATAAGAAATGCGTTTTATTTTTCTCTATGTTGTTGAATTTGCTTCCGTTTTACACCTTCGGTAATCATCATATTAATCCAACCCAAGCGTGTTATGTATGCGCTCATCAACTCTCCGATCAATGCCGTTATCATCTCCGTCGATTCGAATCCGCCTCATTCATGCCCGATCTCGATTCCATCATCGACGACACCTTTGACTCCCCAGACAAATGAAGGTAACTGTTCTTTGTATTATCATCTCAGCCTCTTCATCATCGTCGTCAATTCTTCACTATTCGAATCCAGATTCGATTCCAATCAGGAGTTCCCATTGACACTGTTCCATAATCTGTTTCACATCTCTTGCATCTTTGACACGAGGTTGTGGCCGTGAGATTTCGAAGAATGTTTATCACAATCCTATAATCCAGGATTTATGCTTTTTTCCCATCATGTTATAGACTGGGTCTTGGGTTGTTAAGGATCAGGATGATTAACTTAAAATAACAAAGAACGCTATTAAGTTGCTTTTTGGCATTTGCCGTTTGGGTCAATGCATTTCGTGATCCTCTCTCTACGTATCCATCCATGGAGTTGTTCTGTACTTGGTGCAGCAGATGACTATTCTTATTAAGACTGCTTCAGTCTTTTGTTTATCTTCTGTCGGAGTAGCCTAGTTCGATTGATGCTTGATGATGGTAAGTGTTATTTCTGTTCTTCACGGTTACGAATATCACAGATTGTTGGAGAGAAAGGTGTGATGATGCTATTGACGGCGAGGTAGAATCTTGCCTGCCGCTGGAATGAACTTGTAAGGCTCCAAGTAAACTAATCTGACATCAGGTTTTTGCATTCTATATGAAGAAACAGTACTCCGTAAAAAGCAGTGACTACTTTGCCCAACATATTATTCCAATGCTCTGCACTTTCCTCAGTGTCATGGTGTCATGTTGCTTTTTTTCTTTTTTTTAGTAAAATGGTTCCGATTGGCATCTTCGCATCATATTAGGACAGAATCGGGACCAAATTAGGAGAAATTAAGTGTTCTATGTTATTGCCTGCATCCTGACATTCTTGTTTCCAAACTGATGAGAATCCGTTTTTCGTCGTTAGGAGTTTGCTTCGACTACAAAAGATCCAACACAAATATTCTTCAAAGTTCAGCGTATGCAAAAACAGCATTGGCCATGAACAGCCTGAAAATATCTCAACAGGAAGCAGGTTTCTGTTTCTTTCGCCGGATGTTTCCTGGACCATTTGGACCGACCCATCGGCTAGCCAGCATCCCTAGGGTGGGATTATATGCAGCAGGAGAATCTTATATCAGAAAGGCGCGGATCAATTCAGTTCTTTTCTGGGCAGGATTCAGAAAGCCACATGTTTGGTAAGATATTCGGTATAGAAAAAGTTGACGGAAATTGTGGCGTGAATGCGGCAGGATATGCTTTATAATGACCTGAAGGAAGAGGATTGAAATTTCAGGAGATGAGAAGCGTAACCTGCACAGATAAGACTTCAGGGAAAACTGTCAAGTGTCATCTATGATTCTATGAAGTATGATCATGCGGATTTGCCCGAAGTTATAAGCTGCATGCTTATATATTTCGCTGGTGATCATAACAGTGTCTTGCTGATATTGCAGGAGCAACTATATTAGAGTTTCTCCAGCCGATTCCTCTTTCAGAGAATTCACTAGGGCCAAGGATGTCTATGATTCCTCCAGATTCAGGTGATACAATTGTCACGAGTTGGGAATCTCTTATCCTTGAAAAGTTAACTACAATACAACGTTATCATATTACGATAGATAGATCGTTACCTGGTCTAGTTGTTATCGAGGAATAGATTTGTCAGGATGATATTTCATTGTTACTACATGTGTTTGTTCATGGCTTTCTATACCATGTCGAAAACATTAAAAGCGCAAAACCTCGAACCTGATACTTGTGGAAAATTTTGTCAGATCGCTATCTTTGGACCTTAATCTCAAACACCTATCAAGCTAGGCATATGACCATTGAACACATACGGGACTGACCTTATGATATTTTCGCAACAAGATGTATGCCACAGGATTATATATATGTCACAACAATAGATAACAGCTAATTAAAGGGTATATGCTTAGCTAATTAGTGCTTGTAGGGTGTATGATCGTCATATGCCCATGTGCTTGAGGGTCCATATTTTATTTGCCTACTAAGACATGAAAAAAATGCAATGAACATAACCAGGATTTCATTCCTCTCAATTTATTTACAACATTTTTTTATTAATCTTAATTTATTTATAATATTTTTTATTTAATAATTAATTATATTAATATATTTAAATTATCTCATCATCTTCTTTCTTCTTTTCTCTCATTCTCTTTTCTTAACCTCCTTTATACTCCACTAGCTCTAAAAAAAAATATTTTTTTTATATTAAATTTCATAAAAGTTCAAAACACACATAAAAATTCAAACGGTTGTAATTAAAATAGGATGGAGGGAGTAATTAGCAAATTGTTATACTCCCTCCGTCCCATTTAAATTACAATAATTTTTTTTGGAATGTCCCATTTAAATTATAATATTTTCACACAAAAATATCCAAATATCCCTATTTTATATCACATCAATTCATCCATTATCATTTCTTTTTTTTTTTTTATTTTTTTATCTCATACACTCGCAAAGTTATTATTTCTTATTAATTCAATATATACATAAATTGTTATATCAAATCAAACTGTTATAATTTAAACGGATAATATCATACATCATCTCATTTTATAGTAACATTATTGGTGATACTGTTTTAAAAAATATCATGTTAATTAATTAAATGTTGAATTCGGTCACGCAACGTTGAGCAACTTGGGTTCATGTTGGGTCGAATTGATAGTGTAGTGTGACCAGCATATAGAAAGCTCTTCAGTGCACCTTCTATATCATTGTGTGATGCTCCGATCGTCTCCTTTACAGTCTATATATATGTCACGGACAATCGATACGTATTTAGTGGTCCATCCTGCATTTTATCAATCGAATCCCGTGTCATTGTCGAGTATCAGGGTAGTCCCAGGTCGAAACCTGATGGACTGAATCTTTTGGTTATTGTTGTATGGTATAAATTGTTTCGACAAAGCTGTGTTCATATTTTTGCAACATATCTCTCTCTGTTGCTTTAGGATAGCCCTAGAGGTTCCTATACTTTTTTCTCTAGCAATTCTGATTGACGTTTGGCATAAGTCGATCTTGGACCTTTTTTGTATTTATTCATTTTTGTTTCTCGTATATAGTTTGGGGGAATAGAATACAAGTATGTAATACTCGACAGAAATATAGATGTAATAGCTCAATTAATTTGTACAAACTGGACATCTTACCAAACATTTATTGCATATTTCTGATCATAAGGAAAACAAATAAAAACAAACAAATGGAGGTTGTGTCTTACATTTATTTTTCAATTATAGAAAAATATTTTTTCTGGAGTTTTGGTTAGCTGAAACTTCAGTCTATCAATTTCAAAGTTCTGATTATAATTGGGACTTAAACGTTAACGTTGGTGTTGTAGCGGCGATCAATTAGTTGCTGCTGCAACTAGTTCTTGTAATATACCGTAACGGACTCGTTAGGAGGGTTTAAGTAACTGGTTCTAAAGCTCAAAAAGAAAATCCCTACAAATTCAGAACTAATCACTTGTTTATTAAATTTAATCCAATGCATTGTAGAAATTGGTTGCAATAGTTAGTTGGCTCTTCTTACAACCCCAATCATTTTTCGTTATAAATAATGCACACTATAATACATTTGTGTTAGGTTCAACATTACATATTCATAACGGATAAGGATAGAAAATTTTGCATTTAACGGAACTATGCGGGGTTTCTTATTCGCTTTATTTCTGCATAATTCTATGATATTTGCAATCCCGATTTTCAGCTTAATTTGTGAGGAGTTTTTTCCAATTAGGACAAGTTGTGATTCGATACCTCGTGCGTTTGTCGCCAAACTTAATTTTGCTAAAATTGATAGATAGATGCTAGATTAGTCAGGTTCATGAAATCTTAGTCTTAATCAACTTTCTTTTTGGTGAGCCTCAATTAACCTTAATGACTCGACTTAACCTCGACCAGTCCATAGGAGTAGTCTGATCTGCTCCGTCTCCATCGTCACCATTAACAAAATTTATTTAACGGTCTACCCAGCTCATGAATTTGACTTCACTTAACAGCGATAATTAAACTCTTAAGCACGTTCTGCTAACAATGCAGCTAAAATTTTATAGATATACTTGTCCCTTGAAGAAATTGTATACTGCGTGTCTAATTTGAACATAGTTCAACTTAATTATATCGATAGGCACACCAAAAGACAACAAACTTCATTGACACAAAGCTTTTGAACATAAAGTTTTGGACTCCCCTTTTGTATTAAGATATGGACATTGTATATTATTATACAATGCTCATGATTCTAATAACGGGAATATGTGGCTACAGCAGCAATGGCCAATTGGCAACATCGAGGACTGTAAATTTTATTTTCTAAAACTTTTATTTTTTATGTTATAAGTTAAAGAATATATATTATAACGTGTTGAATGTATGTTGTCAGATTTTAATTACGAAATACATTAAATTTTGATTTATATATATTCATCAATTTATAATATAAATTTTTTTCTTATAATATAAAAAATACTCCCTTCATCCCATTCAAATTGCAACGTTGTCTTATCACTGCACTATTCAACACGTATTTTGAGCAGTTTCGTTATTAGTCTTAACGACGTAAGAAAATTATGTCATTAATCCAGGATTATAATACATAACTTGAACTATCATTAGTGTTTCAGAAAATTTTTACGTAAAACGATGTTTATTGTCCCGCGGACGATTCGTGGCATTAATAACTGTTACAATCGAGACTGTTAATTGCAATACAAATAATAACAAGTGCGCAAAATAAATGAGACAAACATTTATGTAGAAACCCTTTCGGAGGAAAAATCACGGACGGTCGCCGACGACGAAGAAATCACTAATCAAATGATGAGATACAAAGGACATCAAGAAAACACCCTCACTCTAATATATTTAATGTATTTAAGGTGTTTATAATAAAACACCACAAGCTTGCTCTCTGTCACTGCTCTATACCGAGCTCTCTCTTTCACTGTTCTCTACCGAGCTCTCTCTTCTCTTTATCCTTATATAGTCAAATTTCATGTTTTTCCCGGATAAAAACAAGAAACAAAATCCAATCAAAACATGTTTTTTCTTCTCCATGTCTCACAATCTTCAAATCACGTCTTAATCTTTCAAGATCTCAAACGTGAAGAAGATCTTCGTATGATTTGAGTTATAATCCATAAGAACTTTATCAATATATAAAATAATATTATAATTTGAATAGAACGTATAGAGTAAAACTTACTATAGTCGCTGCTGCAGCAGTGCGTAGCTACTGCTACAAAAACGCGCCGTTCTAATGGCTTTAAAATTTTCTGTACGGCTTTTGCCTGTATGTGTGAAAAAAAGAAACCAAAAATCTTCCAATATGTTGGTTACCATTTTAACCGACAAGTTGACAGTTGCCACGTGGCTTTGAACCAGTGGTTCAACACGGCGATGGCTTTTTGGGCCATCATAGGCTCCAATAATTATGCTCGAAAACGACGGGCCCATTTGGACTTCCATTCGATTACTGCTTATTGGGCCCGATAGGCCAAACCATCTTGATATTGTACGAAGCACACAATTCTTTTGTCCCAAAAAAATAAAACAATTTTTTTAATTTGTTCATCCCAAAAAACTATAACATTATCATAAATATTTTTTTATTTTATTCAAATTATAATATTTTTTTGATGTCCCATTTAAATTGCAACACTTTTCATTTTGGATGTCCCATTCAAATTACAATATTTTCTTATTTAATAATTTTTTTCACATAATAATATCAAAATATCCCTACTTTACATCACTTCAAGTCACCCATCATCATTTCTTTTTCTTCTTTTCCTCACTCCTTTATCTCACACACTCACAAGGACAAAGTTGTTATTCCTTGTTAATTCAACACACATATAAATTATCGTGACGGGTCAAACCGTTATAATTTGAATGAGACAAAGAAAGTAACAACTTTTTCAACTAAATTTACTCAACTATCCTTATTATTCATTTTATATCACATCAACACTTCCAATTACTCCTTTTCCACTAATATACAAGGGGTAAAAAAGTCTTTTATACCAAATTCAACTCATTTTTCTTAATAAACGTGCATGATCAATGCGTTTCATTTATTTTGAAACAAAGGGAGTATATATTTCCAGTTCTATATTTATAACATATAAGCTATTTTTATTTGTGAATCCTTGACCTTTTGATTACGAGGAGAAGATGTTTATCAGTGAGTTTACTTCTCTTAACGTTGTTAATAGATTAATACAGAAAAACGAAATCACAGTTGAAATCAGAAACAATATGCAAACTGATAGTCGAGGTGAGGATGAACCCTTTGTCCTTAAGATGTTATTGCCCCGTCCCTAAAGCTTACGGATGAGCGACAATAGTCTTCCAAGATACAACGATCAAGCCTCTATATGCAGCACTACGATATAGAGAAACCATGTACCAAGTCTGTACTTCAAACTCTCCCTGGACTTTGACTTATTTTTTACGTAAAACGAGACGACGCACTGATACTGTTATGTGCTTAATGCAATGATTCTGTGGAGGGACTGGTTTTGAAGAATAGAGGCAGAAAAACAGGACGATGCAGGGTGTCTAGAAACTGGGCATGATGGACTGCTTATGTAATGACTGAAAAATTTGAAAATATTAATTATTTTAATTAGTCCGTAACAAGACGAATGCAGAATGAGAACGTACAAATTTAAAATGCAACTGCACATTAGAATAAGAAAATTTAGTTTTTCAGAATTCCATTCTAACTATAAATATGAAAATCGTAAAAAAATTCTGAAAATTTTGATATATTTATTTCAACGATTAACGAATATATTTTTACTAAATATATTTTTAAAAAATAATAAAATTCAAAACTATCATAATCCGACCAATGATTATGCGTCATATATTCACTCCATCTCCTTCCTTATTCCCTTACCTCCCTCGGTCCTCAACTCTTCCTCATCTCCTTCCCTTCCCCATCTTTCCCCCACAGCCAGTAGCCTTCGACTGCCTCTCGTCGCCCCCAGCTGCCCTAGCCCGCCGTCGATCTCCCCCATTCCCAGCCCTTCTCTGCAACGACCTTCCCCCACCAAACCCCTCACACTATCACCAAGCCCCACCGCCAGCCACGTCCGTCGTCGTCGTCATGCCCTGCCGTCGGTAAGCCACATTTCCTCCTTCCTTCTTCCTTTTCCCCCTCCAGTCACCGCAGCCCTCTCCCTCACCCAAACCTCCCAGCCGCAGCCGGAGCCGACAGTTGTAGCTGTCTCCGGATCCGCCCCGATCCCCACCGCCAGCCATCGTCTTACCGAATCTTTCCCTTACCTGAGGTAACCCAACCTCTCGAATTTCCGATGGTGTGAAATGAGACATGTTATATACGCGAGTGTTTGAGATGTGTAGTGATGGTTGGCTGGAATTCTGATTCTTGTTTGCCGTGATGTGAATTGTGATTGTCGTGGAATGATGATCCACGGAGAGTTTGAGGATGGTGATGATTTACGGGCGATCGGATGGTTAAGGATGATTACTGTTGGATTGACGATCTATAAAACGGTTAGGTGACGATTGTAAACTAAAGATAGATATGCATCATAATAATGAAATTATCAATTATCGATAAAATTAAGTGTATGAACTTAAAGGATAATTCACTTATAATGCTAAATATAAAGGCAAAATAATGAATAACGCCAATAACGGAATTAGAGCGTTCCAACGATTCAAAACTTCGATTCCAATAAATATTATCATTAACGCACAAGGAGTTATCAATTAGTTAAACGATATATATATATACAAAGATGACCTGAGATAATCGAAATATGATATTAATTCAAATAAGGAGGTTAAGCTGTAATATTCCAAAAATAAGGAGGTTAAGCTGTAATCTAAAAATATATAATGCTTATAAAATATACGTACGGTACGCATATAATAAATGGGCGAATAAAATTTATGAACGACGAACGTTACATCGTTAAAATTATTGTACATTTAAAACACAGTTTTAAGCTTGAAAATCTGAGATAATTGAACGGAACATGATTATAAAATATTTGGGATAAATAAATCGATAACAATTAATTATCGAGAGACAAATTATACGAAATACGAATAAATATAGTACGTGACTCAACCCCACTCCACCTCCACCGACACCATTTCTCACCAAACTCTCACCAAATCTTCTTCCTCTCCTCTTTCTCCCCTCGCAGCCACCCACCAAACACCCATCACCACCGCCGCCTCGTCGCCGCTGAGCTCCACCGTCGCCATCCGCCACCACTATCGCCGTTCTCCCCACAGGCAGTCGCCCCGCTGCCACCGCCTCTTCTTTCCCTTATCTTCTCCTTCCTCTCCTTTCCCCGTGCCGCCAAGCCCTTTGCCACCACCAAATCGTCACGATTCCGGCCGCCAAGCACTCGTCGGACCACCAGCAGAAAGGAGGAGATGACAACGGCAGCCTCAGCGACGTCCACAAGAACCGGACAGCAGCCCAGCACCGGGCCCGACAGCACGACAGCGGCCCGACGGCCCAGTAGGCCTATTTGGCCCGACAACAGCTCGGACAAATTCACGGCATTGGCCCGAGTACAGCCCGTTAGTAGGCCCGGTAGGCCCGACCCGACAGGCCCGACCCTTGCCCGGCATGGCCCGACGTGATCCGACGCTCCGTTTGTTCGTTCTTGTCGCTTCGCCCCGTGTTTTATTTCAAATAACTCATCGGGGAGGTAACCACCACTAAACCTTCCTTGAATATCTGTGAAATGCGTGTTTGAATGCAGGATTGTGATGGGTGGTTGTTGATGTGATACCGCTGGGTTGGAGAGGATATGATTTTGTGTTTGTGTGATATGAATTGTGCGTAATTGGTGATTACGGTGGATGAAAAATGCGTGTTGGGTTTCATGGAAGGGGTGTGGGATGCCGATGGGGCATCGATGTGTTTATGTTTGGTTAGATCGTCGGGATGACGAGGTAATCGAGTTAGGTTTATGTTTATGTACGAGCTTAGGAATGAAAATGACGTTAAAGAAACTATAGGGACATGTTTATGTTGGATTGAATTGGTTTTGAAGTGATTGAAATGGCTTGGGTTGTACTTTTATGTTTTGACTGTAACGGTGCGAGGTTGTGAC